>KZ106743.1:70726-161187 GCA_000504385.2 Exutisphaerella laricina CBS 326.52
TACTACTACTACTACTACTACTACTATTTTTAATACTCGTAGTATATTAGTACGGTCCTAGTAGGCTATTATTTGTTTAGATAATATAATAAGATATGATTACGTATTTTACTGTTTTTAGTACTTATAATATACTAGTAGGAGCTTAGTAGGATATCGATTATATATTTATAGGGTAATCAAGTATATTATAGATAGAAAGAAGCATATATATTTTCTCTATATGGGTTACATTGTATAACACCGTGTAGGTATGTAGGTGATACTTTAAGAGCTCGGTAACCCCTCCGAAAGTGCTGACCGATCTTGGCAGGTGTCGGATTTAAACCCCTGTAGGTACCCAGGTGGTCGGTGACTACATGTACCTTAAAGGCGTTAGTTCTACTGACGCCACCACGTTGCCGTATCGCGATGCTGATTTTCCTTGGGAGCCACCTGCACCGCCGCAAAATGCATGATACAATGCGAAACAACACTATTGTCTTCCATTGAGCAACAACACCCTCAGGCAAGCGTCTGCCTGCTGAAACCGCATCGTGTCGCAGGCGACGGAATATAACCACTACGTACTAAAGCAGCAACGACCGGCAGAAAGGCGGGAAGTCAACGCCTTTGCTCCAGCGACGTAAGCCGAGGGCGATAACACCCACCCACCTCGAACTGCAGCAAGCACTTGGCATACCAAGACACACATACACATACTTTGCGCGCAGGAGCTTGAACCACCTCTTCTCGTTCTTTCTCTCCGCTGCTTCCACTCCGCGCTTCGTCCTTCTCTGCCACCTGCGACTCGCCATTCTACGGCACTTCTGGGGCGGGCGTCTGGGCAACGACCTGTATGCATCATCCGAGCAACTCTCCACTTTCGTCGCTTGACCGACGCGCCGCCGCCGCCGAAACCTACGATCCACGGCTACCCTATCCATACTGGCCGCGTTGAAGAGACAGGTGGACGTCAATAAGCCTAAGCTGTGCCACTTGTCAATCGGTGGAACACTGCAAATACCGCCAAGATGGCCTGGGATCAGCTGTCGATCAACAAGCCGCATCTGGCGTACATAATTCTGGGTGGATTCACGAGCTTGTTCATGTTATGCTCGTCAGTCATCAAGGAGCGATTGTACATTGGTGAGGCCACCGTCGCGACACTATGTGGTATCATATTCGGCCCACATGCCGCCAACTTGATCAATCCTGCGACGTGGGGCAACACCGACCAGATTACCCTCGAGTTCTCCCGCATTGTGCTGGTCGTGCAATGTTTTGCTGTCGGTGTCGAACTGCCAAAGGCGTACATGGAACGACATTGGCGATCCGTTGTCTTCCTTCTGGTGCCAGTCATGACATTCGGCTGGCTCATCACAAGTCTCTTCATCTGGGCCTTCTTTCACCATCATCTAAACTGGCTCGAGAGCTTAACTGTCGCCGCATGTGTCACTGCCACCGATCCTGTCTTGGCATCTTCGGTCGTTGGAAAGGGCAAGTTCGCCAAGCGCGTTCCCAGACATTTGCGGGATCTTTTATCTGCAGAGTCCGGATGTAACGATGGCATGGCCTTTCCATTCATTTATCTTGCCATATATATACTGCACTACAAGCCACATGCTGGGGAGGTCGTCTTCCACTGGTTCTGCTATACGATTTTATACGAGTGCGTTTTTGGGTGCTTCTATGGTGTAGCAATTGGCTACATCGCGCGGCGTTTGATCCGTCACGCTCACGAGAAAGATCTCATTGACAGGGAATCGTTCCTGGTATTCTACTTCGTCCTGGCCTTGTTCTGCGCTGGGTCTGGATCTCTTCTCGGATTGGACGATCTACTGGTTGGCTTCGCTTGTGGAGTCGGTTTCAGCAACGATGGCTGGTTCACCGAAAAGACAGAAGAATCGCATGTCTCGGACGTTATCGACTTGTTGATCAACTTAGCGTTCTTTGTGTACTTCGGAACCATCATTCCCTGGGAGCAATATAATGCTGGAACGCTTGGGCTCGATGTCTGGAAGCTTGTGGTGATAGCTCTTCTGGTTCTCTTCTTTCGCCGCATACCAATCATGCTTGCCCTGAAACCTTTAATACCCGATGTCAAAACATGGCGAGAGGCCTTGTTCGCTGGCCACTTTGGACCTATCGGTGTCGGCGCTATCTTCGTAGCCATATTGGCAAGGGCGGAGCTGGAAACAGATTCGACTACCCCCCTGAGGGTTATCCCTACCGACATCTCGGAGTACAACGTGGTCTATCTGATCTGGCCCATCACCACTTTTCTGGTCATAACATCGATTGTCGTACATGGTTCGTCCATCGCTGTGTTCACCCTTGGCAAACATATTAACACTTTGACGTTGACGATGTCGTACACACAAGCGAATGAGCCTTCCTGGGTGGACCGATTACCCCGCATACAGTCGCGATCGAAGAGTCAGATGACTGGACAGTCATTCGAAGATGATGAAAAGGTCGGGGCAGGTTTCCTGGAACCGGGAACGTTCTTGCGCAGACAGAAGGAAGAAGATAATCCCAGTCGTGCCCAGAGCAGAGCATCATCGAGGCGGCGATCGAGACACAACAAGAACAAGAGCCTTAGTGGGAGTTTTGGCCCGGGAGGGCCCATCAGCCAGTCTGCCATTGCTCCATCGAGGAGGGAGGAGAGTCCTGATCAGACCTTCAGCAGAAGCGATTCTGAGACTTTGGCGATGAAAAGCGATCCACCGTCCGATGACAAGGTCTCGCCTGAGGACACGAGCGGCTCTGATCTCGAAAAGAAGGAGAGCCCGGGTGAGATCTACGAAGAAGGGCACCAGACTGTGTATGAGGACGAAGAAGGCAATGTGCTTGCTGTCGAGCCGAGCAAAGGTGAAGATGGCAAAACCCGCCAAGAAGATGAAATTCGGGAAGGACGCCGCCTTATGCATCGAGAAGGCGCCGACAAGAACCACGGCATTGCACCTACGCATGATGATCCAAGCACTGATCCTGGGACAGAGGCCTTGCACGAGGTTGAGGGCAAGGGAGGTCAAGTGCTCGGTGAGTCGGGTGACAAGGTGAAGCAGAGACCTGGTCAGGGATGGCGCGAAGGCTTCCACAAGATGAGTAAGATGAGCAGCGCTGCGGTTCGAGGGCGCGATCCAGCGACGAAACCAAAGAAGGAGCCTGAACACAAGGAGACACGTGGCCCTGCGCGAGCATATCAATATGGCAATACCATCATTGTTGAAGACGAAGAAGGAGAGGTTATCAGGAAATACGATATTCCAGCACCTAACAGAAAGCCAGGCAATGCTGCAGATTCAAAGCGAGCCAATGATCGCATTGGCAGGATGGGCAAAATGCTCGGTCTTGGTTCTAAGGAGGTCAGGGCCGAGCCTGCAGGAGCCGACTCATCCGAGACAACTGCGTCTACAGCAGAGCATACGGACTCCAAGAAGTCTGCTTTGAAGCTACCCGAGGAAGATGACCATCGGGTCCGCTTCGTAACGCAGGGAGGACGGCGAATGAGCAAGGCACAGTTTATCGACCAGATTCGTGGTATGGACCCGAAGTCTCGAGTTGAAGCTGTGGAGGACAGTGATGTTCCAGAAGCTGTGAAGCGAGAAGCAAGGAAAGGGTCTCGCGATGAAGCAATGGGCTCTGCTACTGGACGAGGGCGGCAGCACTCAGTCCAGGTGAACAAGATCTTGGAACAGCCGGAAGCAGAAAGTAAAGCAAACGATACTACTCGGCCAGCACGTCCAGCACAGGTCGAACGTGCAGGTACAGCCGATTCCGCAGATCTGAAGCTTGTCACGTCCAACGAAGAAGAAGTTCCGGTGCACGACATTGCATACGACTTGCGCAGTCGTCGCAGTCGGTATCAAGGCGAAGGGGAGGGAGATACAGGCGAGACGGCTGCAGAGCGCAGGAGGCGCTTGGCAATGCAAAGACCAGCTGAAGATTCGGACTCGGAAGACGACGGCACAGAGCGTGTGCCACCATCTCGAAGAGCAGGTGGCGCTTCTTCGAGCATTTCGCCGACTGGCCGACAAGATCCAAGTACCAGCGACACAGGAGAGACGGCTGCAGAGCGACGTCGAAGAGAAGGAGCACTGGGCATTCACCGAGATGACGATAGTGATAGCGACGATAACGACACACCCCGTGAGACGCCACAGACAAGGCAAAACATCCGCTTTGCCGATGAGTCCTCGCAGCAACAGCAGCCGCAGAGAAAGCTCAGGTGGGGTAAAGATGTAAGGCAATGATAAGATGTGCGAGAGATGAGACGCAAAGTTTATGTAAATAGTTGTGGTGGCTAAGTGTTATTGCATAGCTTCGGCGTTCAGGCTTTGCATTAGCGCAAGGCGTTGCAGCCACGCTGGATAGAGCAGCACATATGTACACACCACACGTTCATGACGCAACATTCCATCGCAGGGCATTGTCGTACTGCGAAGGAAGATCTCGAGTAAAAGCCATCATCCCACTTCCATTTCGTGTTCGGGTTTGCTGTCCATGGTGCTTCGACTCTGCGCACGAATGTATACGCGTCGAGGAGTCTTCGGCTGCCGACCTTAGAACTGATGAGCTCCAAGCAATTCGCATGTACAGAAGTCGGCCCTTTTCGCAATTGTTCCACCTGCTCGTACGTATGCATCAACGACCAGAGGGAAAAGTCAGGGACGTCCGTAGTTGGGCTTGCAAGCCTCTGCCTGGACTTCCTGTGCTCGCTGCTAGGAATATCGCTCGAAGCTGCTGCGAAAGTGTTTGACTTGCAAGGTGACTTGCAAGGTAGATGCGAGCTTAAGGCGATGACATGGGGGCCGGCCTCGCGTTGACTTACACGACGCCTCAGCGCTGTAATGTCCAAGCCACGATAGTGACACAGGTCGTGCTGAGTCAAAGGATTGATGCCACCTGTACCAGCTCGCTTGCTCCGGACGTGCACAATCCGAAGGCGTTGGACAATTTGGTGGACATACTCCTGAGCCCTAACTCCAGGAATCAATACAGCCGCCCGAGAGCCTGCTCCAAAAGGTGTGCAAACTCTTGCTCGCCCAACAGGGGTCGACAGATAGTCGCGACAGGATGATCTGTGTGGGTGCTCCATGCGGTATAGTACTTGATAAGTCGTGGGAGAGTATGCCGCCAGCCCAAGCAAACACAAAGCCTTACTAAGCTTTCGTGGTCGGCAAGCTGGACTATGCTGAATAGGTCCACAGCAGCTTGTCTTCGGGCGACGAAGTCAGATCGCAGTGCTTGGAGATTGGCGCATTTTCCATGCTGCTTCTTCTTGAGGTGGGAACTCGGCCAGATAGCATGCGCTGCTACAGGCGACGGGGTGCCACCAATGACACCGTGAATGACTATCGAGAAGACTTCTTCGATGGACCGAACAAGCATAGAATTGATCCGATGTGATTTTCGTTAAGTCTATGGCGGCGGTTGTTACGCTGGGGGTTTCCTGTAACTTCAGGCTTCGTGGTCGCTCGACATTTGGTCAAACCCCTCCACCTGTACTCGTTATAGTCTTCAACCTTGATAGATGCTTTATGCTGATAGATGTCGACTCTTGCCTTTCAATTACTCCACAACATAGTCCACCAGGTTGAAGTCGAGGCTCCTTGCTATGGTTTGAACATGTTCCCATGATACCATTGGACCTACACGTAACTTGCCTCCTGGCTCAAGTGGATCACTGCTTCCGATGCCTCCAGCTCGTCCTAGCAGCCGCAGACCTGACAGCGTAGCAATCTGCCTGTAAATGTCGATACCAGTCCTGACATCGTCCGGAAGAATCGCATGCAGGATAGCAAGAAGACGGTCCAGGGTGAACGCCGCAGCTGCGAGTAGATGCCGTGGTATCTTTCTGGTCTGGCTTGGTCGACCTCCGAATCGTGCAGCGCCGCCACCCTTCTTTCTGCGTTTCTTCTCCGTCGATTTCATGAAGTAGAGTGCATCGAATCTGGCGGGGTTGAACGATGACAAATATGCGGCAACCAGCAACCACTTGGCATAGTAAGGCAATTCATGGGGTTTTGGCTTTGTTGCAACCAGCACGCCCTCTGGCTCATCCACGATAGAATCAAGCAGGCTGCGTTCGTCCTGAAACAGCCGTCGCTGCGCGACGAGCAACCTGCTGAAGTCTCGTGTGCCAAAGTCGCCCTGGATGACGGGAGCAACGAAAGGTCTCCAGAGCTTATAACAAGCGTCTTTGTACGCAACCAGATCTCTTGCGGCGTTCTGCGCCAGTGCATCCCATACAGCTGCGCAGAATCGTGGCCAAAGCCAGGCCTTGTCTTCCTGATGCGTGTTATCATCGTAGTCCATGTCTTCTGGTGGTGCCTCGACGAAGATGTTCAGAGGATTCCGTGAGACAATGTGTATCGACTGATTTCGCGTGTAAGGCGGAAAGTGGATGTGCGGAACGCCTGGGCGATGCAAAAATCGAGCAGTGGGATGTCGCACAACAAAAAGGACAGTAAGCTGTGGTACGATCTCTCCGAGTCGTCCAAGTGCTGGAAGTAAGGTGGGCGGCGCTTCGCGTTGCCTGCCCACGTCATCGAACACGAGCACGAACTTCGCCTGCTTGTTCAAGAGCCGCTGTAGATGTACTGCCAGTGCGCTCAAGTTCTCGCATCGTGCGTTGTAGGCCTCAAGCTCGCCATTTCTCTCCTCTTTCTGCAGCGCCTCGTGCACGGCGCTGACTGTTCGCTCAAGTAGATGCCGGCCAGTAACACACTCTCGGCAGCGCACAATTGCATGCCGCGCGTTGTTTGCTTGCAAATACGAAGCAACGATACTGCTCTTGCCTGATGCTCGAGGACCGTATGCGACCAAGGACGATGGACTGGGCACACTCGGCTGATCCGCATTGTTAGCTTCGCACGCCCGCTCTTGGACAAGACAGCCGACTCACAGCTAGCAGCGCTGCAATTTGCCTTAGCGGAGTCTCGCGACACGGATATTGTTCTGCTATGGACAGCAGCAGCTCTTCCGGCAGTGTGGATAGACCCATTGTCGTGGTGTCAGTGATGCATAGATGCAAAGAACGCGCTCCAGACAGGAAGACGCGTCGGGGGCGCTAAAAGTGCAGGGATAATTTAGGTTCCCGCGCTCTAAGTTAGTGCACTTGTCTTGGGGTGGGTTAACTTGAGGATGTGACGCAAGTTTCAGCAAAGTATGGCAATCACGATGCTGCTCCAACGCCTGCGGCAGGCGCTTGTGGATGCACTCCGGCTGCCTTCACAACACGACTGGCCTTTGTTTTCGCGGACTTCAAGCTTCTTCCGCCATGTCATAACAGCATACCTCTCCGCTCCTCAACAATACTACCGCGCCATCATGGCGGCCACGCGCCGAGACAGCTTCTTCGACGAGCCTGAGTCCAAGCGGCTCATGGCTCATCTGAAGACCAAAGAAGAATGCCGCCTCGGCAATGAGACCATCCAGGTGTGGACCGTCGAGCTGCCTAGCAAGCACGCCGAAGGCATCCTCAGGTATTGTGTCCCTCACTCCCTCACCTAAACTCACCAATGTGCTGTTGGTGGCATGCTGTTCGTGGTATGCTGATCACCCCCACAGAGTGATCAAGGAGCACATCGACCATCAGGATGCGGTCGACTTGCAACATCTTCGCCGCTTCGCCAAGCCGAAGTACCTGCCAGAGCATGTCCTTGGTAAACGTAACATGGTCAAGGAGATGTACGCAGTCCCTCGTGCTTGGGAGGATACGCCCATCGCCGTCATGCAAGCACCCGGCACTTCCGTCTGGGAGTACTCAAATACCAGCAAGGTCCGCAACGGCGCCAGCAGGCCCTCGACGCTTCACCTTCTTGTCTGTCCCACTAGAATTGTAGACCTGAAGTCGCTGCATGATCTGCTGTTACAATACACCCCTTTCTGCTCATCCGCCGACTCTTGGGCATATCCGCTGGAGATCAAGGAGATCACTGTTCCACTTCTGGCACCCACAAGTCCACAACAAGCAATGACCTGGTCCGATATGTACTGGCCTACGTTCTACCGGAAAACCAATCCCTTTGGTGCTCACCCAGCCAGCATCCAGAAGGCCGAGGAAGAATTGCAAAAACCGGTAGACAAAACCATCGGTATGATCGATGCGCTTGCTCTTGCGGAGAAGGTCGGCGACGACAACCGCCGCCGAGGTATTGGCGCTGGAACCGGGTGCTGCATCGTTGAACGGGTGGACGGAAAGACCCAAATCATTGCACTAGCCGGCGACGCACGCTATCGCCCACAAGCCAACGCGGTTGCGAACCGGGGTGTTGGCTGCGAGGGCAGTCCAATGGGCCATGCTGTCATGCGTGCTGTTGGCATGGTGGGTCGTAAGCGTTTACGCTGCGCATCTCAACCAATTACCAAAGCTGCTGCAAAAGCCGAGGGCAACTTCGCCAGAGGTGGTCTTGAGCACGACACCGAAGCCCGCGACGCTTTCTTTTTGGACCTTCCCATATCCAACCTCGAAGAAGAATACTTTATCCAAGACAATCTGAAGCCGGACGGCTACCTCTGCCTCAAGCTCGAGATCTTCCTTACTCACGAGCCTTGCATAATGTGCTCGATGGCACTGGTACACAGTCGTGTCGGACGTGTCATCTTCAAGCATCGCATGCCTCGGACTGGTGGCCTGACTGCTGAGCTGGTTAGAAACGACTCAGGACCGGTCGGCCTCGGATACGGGATGTGTTGGCGCAAGGAGCTGAACTGGCAATTCATGTGCTGGGAGTATATGCCAGTCGAGGAAGAAGGATCCGTTTCCAGACAAGACCAACGCAAAGCCACGGAGAAGTACCAAGAAGCAGAAGACAAAACTGATAGCAAGATTGCTAATGTGACCTTGAGCAGCTTTGCGCGCACGCATGTCTAGGACACAGGCGATGCAATACGGAGCGGCGGGAGCATGAGTTACGATGGTATGATCATCACGACAGAGCCTGTAAGCATAATGCAAAGGGCGTTTGGAATGGCTGCATGGGCGAGTACGGTAACGGATAGAAATACACTGGCTGGCATTAGCGGCGGCGCATCGAGGTTGTGGAGCTTGCCTCATGGCAGAATTGTACTCATACTGTATGATTACACGGCACAACGAAAGTGCTACCAAGCAGACAGATTGCATGGTATAAAACAAGAATGTATTGCTCTCCGTCACGTCTACCTTTCCTCATAACAGTGGCATTGGATCGCTACGTGCAATCATCCAATCGACGTGCAGTCATCCAATCGTTCTCAAGCATTCCAGGATCATCAGATCTGTCATTCTTCATCGCGTCATAACTCATCCCTTCAATCATCACGCTTTACTCGCCCTGCTCGCCTCCTTCTTCGCCTTCCTTTCCTTCCATTTCCTGCTCAACCCGAACTCCTGCCGCGGTTTGCTGGCATACTCCTCCATCGTTGTTTGGCCGTAGAACCCTACCAGTGCGGTACCGTCATACTGAATGTATTTCTTGGACTCAGCCCATTCGTGCAACGCCTTGAGATATGCTGCTTCTGAAGAGAATCCACGATAGCTGTTGACGAGAGTTGGAGTTGGTGATGGGGTGCGCGGCGTCCTTCGACCTTCCTCTTCTGCTTGAGGGTCCGCTACGAGGGTGATGATGGAGGTTGCGCGGGACGGGGTGGTACCTCGGGGGGGAGGGGGCCGGTAGGTTGTCTCTGTCGAGCGGCGAAGAGGTGATGTCGTGGACGCCATGATAGATGTGTTCGAGACGCTACGTGTCGCGCCCTGCTATGGTCTAATACAAGAGGAATACGTGAACTACAGTAGTGCCACTGCTGGTACTTACATCCTGGTTTGGTCCGGGTTCCTGGCATGCCGCACGCCACCATCTAAGTGCATCTCGTGGCGATCAAATTGCACCAGCTGCTCTAGCCAGTCCGCTGCCAATGGAATCAGGCCGGAGCTGCATGTGAAGTGCATGATGCGTGTAGTGGCACGACAGAGCGATAGGGCAAGAGCATCCGAGGGACTTGGAGTGGCGGAACCGATCTTGGCCGATGTGATCATGTGACACTCCACATCGAGATGAATTGGAGCATCCAGATCCTCACATTATCTTATTAACAATTTCTTATCATCGATCACCTTTCGGCGTCGTCGACGGTTTGCCCGCCCGGCATTGTCAGTATCGACCGGAGTCCTGTCGAGGCTCATGAGAATGGTCATGGCCATGATCTCTAGTAGCGGCAGCAGAAGTCGCGAAGTGGTTCGCGCTGCAAATCCCACAGCGCAATCGACAATCGAAAGATCGAATCTCGTCCTCGAAGCTGTCGAGCTGCTGTGCTCCTGACGCTGAGACGATGAGAGACGGATTCCTGCCGTGATACTGCTCGAGCTCGCCGTTCCTTCCTGTTCGACCACCCGCTTCCAGGCAGCGGATCTGCCCTTTGGACTCGACACGAGGTACCGAGATCGCCTGCGGGGTATGATATAGGTCGTTGCAAGACTACGGTTAGTTTGTTGTTCATCGAACATCTTTGCCAGACTTCACTTCTTCCAAGGACGACTGTGCCACATACTCGATACCTCGGTTGGCCATGACCAGCCTTTCAACTAAGCTCGCTGAGCGCGAGGCTGCCGGGAAGCCAATTCAGGTTGGCCTGATAGGTGCTGGCAAGTTTGGGTCCATGTTCATTTCACAGTCGCATCGTACTCCAGGCATGAGACTGGCTGCCATAGCAGACCTCTCGGCCGATCGAGCAAAGGCGGCCCTGCAGCGTACTGGGTACCCCGAGGACAGATACGATGCCGCCGGTTCGTTGTCAATCGAGGAGGGCATTAAGGCTGGCAGAGTAGCGATCACCCAAGACTCAGCGGCACTTATCGCGACTCCGGGAATCGACGTTGTTCTGGAGGTCACTGGCAGTCCAGCAGCTGGGATTCGGCATGCGTTACTGTGTTGTGAGCATAAGAAGCACATCGTGATGATCAATGTTGAAGCCGATGTACTTGCTGGTCCCCTACTTGTTCGAAAGGCCCAAGAAGCTGGCATTATCTACTCTATGGCGTATGGAGATCAGCCCGCTTTGATAGCTGAGCTTGTAGATTGGGCACGGACCGCTGGCTTCGATGTAGTGTGTGCAGGAAAAGGTACAAAGCACTTACCAGACTACCACTGGTCAACGCCAGATACAGTCTGGGACCACTATGGATTTACCAAAGAGCAGCTAGCTACAGGCGACTTCAACCCTCAAATGTTCAACTCATTCCTAGACGGCACGAAATCTGCGTTAGAAATGGCAGCTGTTGCTAACGGATGCGACTTGACCCCTCCCTCTAATGGCTTGCTTTTCCCACCCTGTGGAAAGCACGATTTGCCGCGATCGTTAAGGCCCAAGATGGATGGAGGCTTGCTTGAGAAGAAAGGTACAGTTGAGGTAGTGTCGTGCCTGGAACCTGATGGTCGGCCTACTTTCGATGACTTAAGATGGGGAGTTTACGTCATAATCGAGGCTCCTGGTGAATATCAGAAGGAATGCTTCAAGCAGTATGGGCTGCAAACCGACAGCACTGGCAAGGTATGTGTTTTGATGCAGTCTGCGATTATAGCTACTCACTATCGGACCAGTATGCCGTGCAGTACAAGCCTTATCATTTGATCGGTCTGGAGCTGGGCGTGTCGATAGCTACCATCATGTGCCGTGGTGAGCCTACTGGACAGACTAAGGTGTGGGCTGGTGACGTTGTTGCCACTGCGAAACGAGACCTCCATGCTGGTGAGAAGCTCGATGGCGAGGGCGGCTTTATGGTCTACGGAAAGCTTCTGCCCGCAGAAGCATCTATGGACATTGAAGGCTTACCAATCGGATTGGCGCACGGGCTCGTCCTCAAGAACGATGTCAAGCAAGGACAAGGCCTCAGCTGGCAGGATGTGGAATACAGCGAGAAAACCCAGGCTGTTGCTGTGCGACGAGAGATGGAAGCAATCTTTCGCAACGAGTTCAACAAGAAGAAAGGCCGCAACAATGGCATCAATGGAGCACACTAATATTGTAGAGACGTAGGATGGGATTGCTGTAGACCAAGACCCTCCTGCAACCTTCTACAGCTTCTACAGCTATAGCTTCGTAGGGTAGGCGCGCGAATCTGATATGCTAGGTAAGCCAGCTGACTATAGCGGACGACTCTTCGAGAGTACAACGAGCGGAGGGTTGATTCCCGCCAAGTCCAGGCACAAGAAACGTGCATCAAAGCACTGTGATTCATTATTCGGCCGTGAAGCGTACAAACTGCAGCTTTGGTGGACTGGAAGGCAAGGGACGTCATTACACGAACTGCAGAGATGGTGCGCCTGGCCATCAAAGAGCTACAGTAAAGGTCGTTTGATTGATGTAGTCTGTTGGCAAGAATGATGACTGGTCTTCCTATCACTGCCAGTGATCACAGGGAGTAGACCTTCGTACGTGGCCATCGATTAATTACCCAGAGCTCGTCATGGTTCCGTACTCTGGGAGCCGGCACGACGACCCCGGTGTCACGTATCCTCCTCAACTTTAGATCCGATGCTTGCGCCCAGTTCAGCACATCTTTGGCGGCCTCGCACTCTCAGTATGGTTGTTGTGGAGCATGCAACCCGGGCAAAGTCACCTGCCAATTGGAGCTGCTTTTGACTTGTCTTGGTCGCCACCTATCACTACAAGTTGCTTCTCATCACCGCCATTGAGAGTCGTGCTAAACGTCGTGCTACCATCCGGGTTCGCCATGGTGCTGCTGTAGATCATGATGCCCTTGGAGTTAAACCTGATCGCTGAAGCGGCATGACTCGAAATTCATACATCTTGGGCTGGAGCTCGAACTTGTCGTTTCGGTAATGTTTGCTGCATCACATGTCTTTGCGATACTGATGCCATCATTTCAGCCTTGCGAAACGAGCGACTCGCTTTCTCGTGTTTTTCATCTTGACACAACACTGCGGTACGTTCCGCAGAGCGCACAATCCACTTCATGTCCTCGGAGCCTAGGCACTGCAGGGTACGGCACCTCCCACAGAATAGACTCGCCAGTTGACATGGCTAACTTCTGTGTTAGATGAAACGGTGAGAACATGATTGCAGTTCAAAGGCTCAGGCGAGCAAGCCATCGTTGGAATCCTTTAACTGACCACAGTAAGACTGCATTTCGTTGGCAAATGATTTGAGCAATGTTTACAGCAAAACTCGGTATAGCAGCACATATCGTGATCGACTAGGTCGCTAGACAAATGCTACTTAGCCATGCGCGAGTATCATCGATTCACAAGATACATCATGGAAAATTCGGGGCTGGTTATTAATCGTCGCGTTGTCGACTCGATGTCGGGAAGGAATGTTGCCAATTGATCCTGGTTTTATGGCTCCACATTCTCCAGGCATATGCATGTGAAAGCGCCGATCGGTATGATACAGTGACGTCATGCGAGCTTCGAAATCATGTCCCGGTGAGAGGGACGCGGTGGTGATGATTTGCTCCTTGTCAAGTCATTAGAGCATAGCAAATAGATAAGCCGTTCGACGGCAGCAGCGGATAAGCATACATTACGGCCTGCCTGATTTCTACATAGAACCCTGAAACCACCGGTTTCCTAAACAAGATTAGCTTCGATAGGTCGGCGCGTGTTCCAAAATGCCCAACTTCCAATCGAACGTGCGTTATGCACAAACACTCCTTCTCTCTACCGACGGCTCCTAGCAAACATCTCATGCTTGCAAATGCCAGAAGCTCGATCAACGCCTTCATGATCTCACGATAACATTTCTGGTTCCTGGTATCCGACGCTTCGATCCTTCGAGAACGCAACAATGAGCAGTCCAGAGGCGCCATCGAACTGCACCGGTGGAATCCTAGGCTTCCTGAACTGTGCATCAGGAACAGCGACGAAAAATGAGGGACAGAATATCGCTTCGCTGGTCGCTGCAATCTCTGGTTCCTTCGCGTCTCTCGGCATACAGCTGCTGATCTTTCTGATTCTCCGGCTGCAACTGTCACGAATATACAGACCCAAGTCGTATCTGGTGCCCGAACGCGAGCGGGTCTCATCGCCTCCGGGAGGTCAGTTCAGAAGATTTCAGAGAAAGGCCGAAGCAGTAGCCCAGATGACTGCGTGTTGCGCGGAGACATGGCGCGCTTCTCTCCTCGCGCGAATGAGGCTTCTGTAGGCCTGGACTTTGCCTGAACACTATAGCTAATACTCTTCTGTTCGGTAGGCATACTCGGCTGGCTGTATCCACTGTTCACCACCAGCAATCTGTCCCTGGTACAGAAATGCGGCATGGACGCCTACTTTTTCTTGCGTTTCCTGCGCATGCTGTTGAAAATCTTCTTCCCGGCGGCATTAGTGATTATTCCGATTCTGCTACCCATCAACAAAACTTCCGACGCCAGCGATGTCCATGGACTGGATCAGTACTCGATCTCGAACATCAGTGATCGCACCGCGAATCGCTTATGGGCTCACCTGATCTTGGCCGTTATCTTCATTGGCTGGTTCTTCTACGTTGTGTTTAAGGAACTCAGGGGTTATATTCGCGTTCGGCAAGCGTTTCTTACTAGCCCGCAGCACCGGATTCGAGCCTCTGCCACGACCGTACTTGTTACTGGCATACCACGCAAATGGCTGACCCTCGAGGCCTTGTCAGGTCTGTATGACGTATTTCCTGGTGGTATCAGGAACATATGGATAAACCGAAACTTCGACCAGCTCGCCGACAAGGTCAAGGAACGCGACACATGTGCTAAGAACCTTGAGGATGCCGAAACCGTTCTGATCAAAAAGTGTCGGCAAAAGCACATGGAGAGCGAGAAGAAGAAAGCCAAAGCAGAGGGCAATAAGAAAAAAAGTAAAGAAGAGAAGAGACAAGATCAGGCAAACGAAGACGCTGCTGCGGAAGACATGGCAAACGGCACAGGCATGAGCGTTGGTGGGGAGCAGCAGAACACATTGTCACAAGGAATGCAGGACATTCTAGAAGAAGAGGAACGACAGCATGACAAACTTGAGAAGCAACGGGACAGCAATCCATTTGGCATCGTTGGGCAGGGCCTGGACGGCGTGGGACATGGCTTGGAACGCTTTGGTAAAGGTATGTCAAGAAAAGGCGAGAAGGCATATCGCCAAGCTCCGACAGACCCGGAGCTCCAGCGTAGTCTAGAGCGGCGTACCTATACCTCGATGCTGCTTGTTGTGTTGATAGGCATCCCTATGTGTTTCCAGTGCATAGCTAATACCCTCTGTTCGCAGGCATTGGCAAATTCGGCGAGAGAGTCGTTGGAGGCGTCGATTCTGAATTCCACAAAGCTGGAAAGGGTTTCAACAAGGCCTCAAATACTATCAACAATAGCGGCCTTGGCGGTGGATTTGTAACGGACGATGATCTATACCGAGTACCTACTACAGGTGATGGCCTTGGACCACAGCGACCTCAAACAGCATCGAGCGACAGACTGCGGCAAAGCCCAAGGCTGGGAAGTGGAGCCCAGATGGACACGTTGCCAAGGGCGACTCGACATCCTTTAGCAGCCACCCAGACGAACGTTACGCAAAGTTCTTGTAAAAGTGGTGAAACACTTAGTGTGCCTGATATCGAAATGACGCAATTATCAGCGGAATCGAACCCCAAGGAGAGCATGCAGGTTCAGACATCACCGTCACAAAGAGGAAAGCGAAAGCCGTGGGACTTGTTCAAGAATAACGACCGATCCATGATCCTGCCGTCTCCTCAGCCGCATGTACAAGAGGAAGATGAGTTTCCTTTGCATGGCGACAAAGAGAAGTCTCGGGACGAAGGCGACGAGAAGGACATGTCTAAAAGTAAAGTGACAGAGAAGCTGGCTTTTTGGCGCAAGAGTGACGAGCATAATGAGCATCAAGAAGAATACGACACGGCTTATGACAGAGAGTGGGATGAAGACCAGGACGAGGAGCCTTACTGGAAGCGCTACATGGAGCCCAAGGATCGAGAAACTATACGTCTTCCTCTATTCTGCCCGTCTTGGTTTCCTAGTATCCCTGGTATTGGGAAGAAGGTGGATCGCATCTACCACTGTCGCCGCGAGCTGGCACGTCTCAACCTTGAGATTGAGCAGGTAAGTGCGAAGCATCGCCTAATAATTCAGACAATCAAGCCTAGCGTTGAGACAGCGCGTCGTGGCGCGCTGATTCCGTTGGCCGGGCAGCTGTCTGAGGCTCCTATCCTTTGCTGAGATGCATGGCTGATACCCTTGTGCTTTGCAGGATCAGAACAACGTCGACAAGTTCCCTTATATGAACTCGGCCTTCATCCAGTTCAACCACCAAGTCGCCGCCCACATGTGCTGTCAGTCACTGAGCCACCACGTTCCTCAGCAGATGGCGCCTCGGCTCGTGGAGATCAGTCCAGACGATGTCCTTTGGGATAACATGGCCATCAAATGGTGGGAGAGATACGTCAGAACAGGCGTGGTACTGGTCGTCTCCGCAGCGCTGATCGTCTTCTATGCTATTCCCGTCGCCTTCACGTCACTGCTAAACAACATCACTAGATTGGCGCAGGTGGTACCATGGCTCAATTGGCTTGCGACGGCGCCAAAGGTGGTACAGAGTATCATTACCGGTCTGCTGCCGCCAGCTCTTCTGGCTCTCATCTTACTTTTGGTACCGATCATTTTCCGCTTCTTGGTCAAGCAGCAAGGTGTCCCGACCGGGAATGCCAAGGAACTCGGTCTGCAGCAATGGTACTTTGCCTTCCTATTTATCCAGGTAAGCGCAGGGTTCGAAGCATTGCTTGATACCTCAGACCATTGCCTGGCTAGGAAAAGCTACAGGGCACTGCGAGAAGCCTTTTCGACGCTAGGCTTGATTGTCTGAGGCATGTGCTTTTTGATAGAGTGGCATGGCTGACACCCTTCCTTCTGTAGGTGTTCCTCGTTGTTACAATCGCCGGCGGATTGACACAATTCTTCTCCGAAGCTGCTTCAAATCCCGGTAGCGTGGTTACGCAACTGTCCAAAAATCTGCCGAAAGCATCGAATTACTTCTTCTCGTATTTGACAGTTCAAGCACTCTCCAACTCCGCAAGTGCCTTGCTACAGGTCGGATCACTCTTTATGTGGTTCATTATGGCTCCCCTACTGGATTCCACGGCCCGCGCGAAATGGAGGAGACAGACTAATCTCAACAACGTCCAATGGGGATCATTCTTTCCGCCTTTCACAAACTTCGCAGCAATTGGGCTGGTATACTCTATCATATCGCCCTTGATTCTGGTCTTCTTGATCTTCATCTTTGCTCTATTCTGGATTGTGCAGCGGTACAACATCCTCTTTGTTTATCAGTTCCGACATGACACTGGAGGCCTGCTGTTTCCGGTGGCTATCAATCAACTGTTTACTGGACTGTATTTTCTTGAGCTCTGCTTGATCGGCTTGTTCTTCACTATCAGTAACAAGTCCTTCCCTCAAGCAATCATCATGATAATCGTGTTGGCGGCCACCGCATGTTATCAGTGGCTTCTCAACATGGCTTTCAGGCCGCTCTTTCAATACTTGCCTATCACGTTGGAAGATGAGGCCGTCATAAGGGACGAGGAATTCGCCAGAGCCCAAGCCAGCAAATTCGCTCCTTTTAACCAAAGTGGTGGCGAAGAAACGCGCGACATAGAGGATGTACTGGAAGACCAAGAGGAACACGAGCGCGCCGCCGATCAGGCGGCCGAGGATGCGGAAAAGCATGAGATCGACAGGTGTAGGAGCAGTCACACTTCACACTTTTCGCAATCACCCGAAGCGCAACGCACCCAGTCCACTTCTCAGACTGGACGTACGGGTCAGGAGCCATGGCGGGAGCGCAGGAGCCCTAGCAGACCGCTGTGGGCTACGGAGAGGTGGAAGAAGGTTGCCCCAGAAGCCGTTGGGGCTCTACGCTACCTTGCTGACGGAACACGATCCCTGAAGCCAGAACGCGATCCCGAAGCACAGCATACAGTTGGCGATATTCTTTTCGCTGGCTACGCTGACGAACTAGAAGACCTCTCGCCCGAGGAACGCGACGTGCTAGTAAGATACGCGTTTCAACATAGCGCCCTCCGAGCCAGGCGTCCGGTTGTCTGGATTCCAAGAGATGCACTAGGAGTTAGCGACGATGAGATCACCCGAGCGAAGAAGATGAGCACCGTGAATGTTGAGACAGCCGATGGCGGTAAGGAGGAGAAGACGAACATATGGATGAGTAACGAAGGAACGGCACTCGACAGTAAAGGTCGGGTCGTCTTCAGGCGCAGCCCCCCGGACTTCAGCAATATAGATTTGATCGTATTGTGATCATGGCGACGGCGCAACAAGGCATATGTTTCACGGCGGTTTAGCGGGACCATACGACGACAGGCATTGCATCAGGGGAATTATATACCATGGGTTTGATCTTTGATAGCGTGAGTTGCTGTGAAGGCGCCTAGAAAATGCGATCTCCTTCCTGACACGATGAGACACGAGCCTCAGTCGCCCCGATAGCGCAAATATGTTGCACAGCATTGATAAATTGCGTGCAAACCATCTTTGTAGATTCCATAAAGTTGCGGCTCACACGCTCCACTTTTACTTTACGATGATGCTGGTTCCAGCTCTTGCCCCGCGCCCGTCGAATATGGTGGGATGTCTTGTGCGAACTTTGCAACACGAACAATCTCGACGCAGCAAACCCAGTTTCCTCATCACAACATGTCGTCTGACCACAGTTACGAACTTCTCTGCCTGGAGAATCCGCTATTGGACATACAAGGCCAAGGGTTAGTGACAATGGCGAGTGAAAATGCCAGTATGGAGTTCCATGGTCATGGAGCCATTGCTGACCGCGTGTGCTAGAGATGAAGCACTTCTCAACCAGTACGGCCTGAAGGCAAACGATGCCATCCTCGCCGAAGAGTCGCACAAGACGCTTTACGAGGAGCTGATTCAGAACCGCAAGGCGAAGTTGCTTGCTGGTGGTGCCGCGCAGAACACTGCCAGAGGTGCACAGGTATGTTTGATTCCCGCAGTATCACCCATCCACAGCGTGGCTGGCCCTCTACGGCTATCCAAGCTCTACCTGTTTACTTGCCATGATCGCCTCGCTGCCGGAAATGGCTGCCACACTGTACTTCGTGTACACTTCGGGCGGTGGACTTGACTTCAGAGTCAGATTGCATACGCAACAACAGCCAAATTATGGTACTGACTGCTTTCCTTTGTGCAGTACCTCCTCCCCGCCGAGTCGGTAGTTTTCTTCGGCTGCGTAGGCAAGGACAAGTACGCTGAAATCTTGCAAGATGCCAACAAGCAAGCCGGTCTTGCTGTGCGATACCGTTACGATGAAGAGCAGCCGACTGGCCGTTGCGGTGTCATTATAACAGGGCACAACAGGAGCATGTGTACAGATCTTGCCGCCGCGAACTCCTATAAGATAGAACATCTGAATGAGAACTGGAGTGTCGCCGAGAAGGCAAAGGCATACTTCATTGGTGGCTACCATTTGACAGTCTGCGTACCGGCTGTCATGAAGTTAGCCGAAGAGGCCGCCACGAAGAACAAGGTCAGTCGCGGTTGCTCG
Organism: Exutisphaerella laricina CBS 326.52; assembly: GCA_000504385.2. NCBI lineage: Eukaryota > Fungi > Ascomycota > Dothideomycetes > Mycosphaerellales > Mycosphaerellaceae > Exutisphaerella > Exutisphaerella laricina. The sequence continues at coordinate 90,262 of KZ106743.1, forward strand.
ATTGTCGCTAGGATCTCCACATACTGATGACCGACCAGCCGTTCATCCTATCGCTGTCAGCGCCGTTCATTCCACAGTTCTTCAAGGACCCCCTGGACCAGACCGCGCCCTACTGGGATTATGTCGTCGGCAACGAGACGGAAGCACAAGCATATGCGGACTCTCATGATTTGAAAACAAACGACATTGCTGCCATCGCCAAGCATCTTGCGAATCTGCCAAAGGAGAACAAGCAGCGCAAGCGCGTTGCTATAATCACACAAGGCACAGATCCAACTGTCGTGGCGGTACAAGGTGACGACAACACAAAGTCGTTCCCAGTGCACCAAATCAACAAAGACGAGATTGTGGACACCACTGGTGCTGGTGATGCATTCGCTGGCGGCTTCTTCGCCGGTGTGGTGCAGGGAGACAGCCTCGAGACTTGCGTAGACAAGGGACAGTGGCTTGCTGCCTTGAGCCTCAGGGAGCTGGGACCATCGTATGTGCTCCCATTACAGATCGACGTAACGTTGCGGCTTTCGCCACTAACCTTTCGCAGTTACCCATTCCCTAAGCAAGCCTATACTGCGTCGAAGTGAGCGCAGAGTCGTGGCTTCTTGCATGGAACCGGCGTTTCAACAACTTTCAACAGTTTGTCGCGTGACATGATACCCACACCCTCAACGATACGAGCGGTAGAAAGCGGGCGGCTCTGCAACAATGACTATGAGTCCTTGCCAGAGAGCCTTTGCGGGCTTATGAATCAGTCAGCTAGAACCCAAAAGAGTCTAGAGCGACTGTTGCGGCCATTTTGAGGCAGGAGCACAAAGGTCTGTACGAAAAGAAGATTGAGTATCAAAATTCCATGGCACTCTACGTCTCGTACGCACGAAATAGTGTGACGAGGATGAGATGGCACCGGGAGCCAGGATGATCCCATTCTGCCGACATATATGATCTAAGCTCGTTGCGATCATAAAACACGTGCTATAGGGCCGCCACAGAACTCTGTTGCTTTTGGTCGGCTACATGAGCTAAAGTATGTTTCGTGACGGTGATTTGCAGCGCTTTATCTGATCCCAAAGACCCGGTGCGCATACCAAGTATTTTCGGTTCGAATATTTACGACTGGATTCGGGCATCCGAAAAGCACCCTCCCTCGCTTTCGTGACCTCTTTACCAGGCTTGTGGAAGCGATCTGTCGAGGCGGGCGTTACAGCATCCGCGATTGTGCCCCGCAGCAGGGATGGTGGTCCAGCTGATGATGCCCCCGCCGCCGACCTGGCCGTACACCGGTCGATGAAGCAGTAGTTAGTCGGACGAGAATGTGATGGACACGCTTGGATTTCCAGACGGAACTGTAAAACGCTGTTAATACTGCCCGACTCATGCGATACTGCCCAGCCGCGCTGCAATCCCTGCATGGGATTCCAGCATCCGAAACTGTCGATCGTTCTCGATCAAAGATGGTGGTTGTCGAACTTCGACACGGCGAACAACAGCGATCGGTTGTTTCAGCTTGGAGTGACTGCTTCGTGCTAGTACACGGACCAACTCGTCAGGCCAGCCTGCGGAGCGATCTACAGTAATGTCAGATGAGGCTCTCCGCGGCATCTCGTGACACAAGCGTGTAACTTTGACGGCTTGCGCCCGTTTCACCATCCGGCGGCAGCGCCAAACATTACCACGTGAGGCTGGCAGCACATATTGACACTAGTAATTGTCGCTGTCGCCCGCGTTCAGGCTTTGGTTTGGAGGGCGGCCACAAGCTGGGCATCAACTGCCTGATGAGTCCTGGCTGTTGTTGTGGTCGCCGCTGCTCTTGCTGCGCCTGCCGAGCGAGCAACGTGACCATGAGCAGATGCGTACCCATACCACTGCGGACCAGTGAGGAAGTTCACCGCATGGATCCGGGGACGAGTCAGCTGCAACGGCGCTGCATCGCTGCAGGTACCAGGGCTGAGAAGATGAAGCTAAACCACTTGATACCAAACCCTCTGCAGGCACGACGGCCGCTCCCTTTCTTTTTCGTCATGCAGCAGGTCCACATCGCGTTACTGGTGTCAGTCGTCACAGCTACCATGTCGCATGCTGTGCCAGGCAATCGCAGCGGGATAGATAGATAAGCTGACGACGATGATGATGATGATGATGATGATCATGATGATGAAGATGAGAATGATCATGATGATGAAGATGAGAATGATCATGATGATTGTGACGAGAACAGAGCCCTTCAGGCCCCTTCTCTGCCAGCGCGGCTGCACCGGTCGCTGTGGAAAGCTAGAAAAACTCTAATCGCCAAAGATCCTTCGATACTTCGTACACTACCGGCACGTCAAACACTCTCCAGGCCTGCTTTCACGCTATCAACTATCGCCGCGAGTCTCGCCCAGGCTGCGGCAGGCATTGAGACCATGCTTGATGGGGGAAAAGCACGCCTGGTACACTAGAGCAGAGCCTGCAGACATGTCCATGTAGCTGTTCGCTCATCAATCATTCCGGCGATGCTCTCTAGCTTGACGCCTCTCTTGCGTTATAATCCCTGGGGCGTTGCTTCCTGAAGGTTGGGCTGCCACAAACGGCCGCCGGCTGATCTCACCAGTCCCTCTCCGAGCGCAGAGCTCTTGACTTTTGCACCTCACCTCGTCTGCTATTGCTCACGGACCTCATCATCGACGGCCGCCTAACGTGCATACAGCACGCTACGTGTTGCCTATACTGAGGGCATAGCGCGGCTCCTATTCTTATGCATGCGACGGGACTGGTCTGCCTGGCGCTCATATCCATCACGAGCAGCATGACGAGCGCTCGTCGACTGAATCCCCGGCGCCTCATCTCTGGACTCGACGAGCCTCACTTATTTGCCTCTTCTCAGCGCTGGCCGGGGTGTGTCAGCCCGCCTGCCTTATAGTTTCACGCCTTGCGTTTCCAATTCTAATTCAATCCGGGCCCGGCGACTCCCTTGTTGCGTATGGTAAAGCGACTGAGTCGAGAGCAACTTCAGGACCCCACCTGGAGCCGGGTCTGCTCACAAGATATTCAACTACCCTTCGGCTACCCGACTGGAGTGTGTTGTCTGTGTTCCGCGCACTGTCGTTCGTTTGGCCTGCAAATCTCGCTAGACATACATCTTGTTTCGTCGCTCGCTCAAGAAGACCACGTCGAAGTCACTCGCTTTCTATTCTCTCTGGCGATCTCAGCAACATTCAGTGCGATCGGGAAGGCTTCCTGGCATACGTCCTCCCGTTGAGCCGCCACAGGCTTCGTCTACAGACTTGCTGCTTTCGCCAACTTAGCGATCTTGGGCATCACCAGGAACAGGCATCACGTCAAGACCACAAATTTCTTGGAACCAATTTCTTGCTCAACGAAAACAACCACTGACGCACACGTTGGTGCATTTCCGTCACATCTCGACTGCTTATTGACCCAGCAATTGCTGGAGTTCCAGGTCGCTTTAGCTCTGCCGACGTACATGAGCCTCCTGCCATCCAGCACGCCTTAAACTCTTCAACCGGCAATCTGGCGACTGTCTATGCATCACCGCCTTTCTCGCCGACGGCGTCGCGGAAAGGCTTCGACTGGGAGCGATCACCTATCAACTCTGTGATGGACTATAATGATCCATCACGCCGACAGTACGCACAGAATCCATACGCACCACAACAACAGCAGCAGCCCGGTAGTGCGCCACAAGGGAGCAGTCAGTACGCGACTCCAGGCACAGTTGAGCGCTTCCGGCAGCCTGGCTTCTTACAACAATCACCCTCAACTGTGCCGTCGACAGGAAGAGCTGGCAGTGATGGGCAGGTGTATGCTTCCACCCAGAGTTCGCAGTACGGAACGAGCACATTCAGCGCGGCGCAAACAATGCAGTATGGTGCCGACCTGCAGACTTCGGATGTGCCACGACAACAAGATACGCAGCAGTATCAGCAGTACCCGTCGAATGTTATGTACGGGCTCGCGCAGCAACCGCATCAGGCTACACCGTCAGCTTATGATCCAGTCCAACGCTACACGCAGCGACCTGGTACCGCGTCCGAGACACTGGCGTCCCAATTTGGTGGTCCGCAGACCGCTCAATACTACAACCTTGCAGGAGGGACAGTTCCCACCAGTGCGACCATGCCCGACCTCGCGGCAACACACCTGCCTTCACAATATCAGCCTGCGGCATATGCTCAAGCGGGCCCTTCAGCTTCGCAGACGTACGCTGCGGCTATGATCGAGTCCACAGGGCCGAGTGCATATCCGACATATTCGTCGCAGTACACTCAGCAATCTACGCAGTCAATTGACCAAGCCTTTGATAATTACCAGAGTCAGATACGAAGCATATTCACCCAGGTACGAGAAGGGAGCCTGCGCGATATCGGCAGTCTTCTGCTGGAAGTTTCCCACTATCTGCTGGGCAACGCGGAAGCTTTAGGTGAGCAGTCGTGTGAGTGAATTCCTGTTCTAGACTTACTAATTCAATAGGTATAGGACTGACGCGAGACGACGACAATTTGCACGACGAACGAATACGTCTGTGGGATGAATTCAATAGAGCTTGGCTGACAACGCTCCAAACCCAACTCGATATGACCCAGGAGTGGATCCGGAAACAACAGCCTGTACGGGAGCCTCGCTCCATCATGAGCCAACAGAGTCTCGAAACTCTCTCGCGAGAGCTAGTGAGACTGTGCGACAGCGTCGAGAAGCACGGACTGGTGGACTATCAAATGGGCGTTGCGGAAGAGGAGATAATGGATCGTGAGTTTGCCCTGGCTACGTGGCTGTCGACGGGGATGGTTTGCTAACACAAGCGTGTAGTGCTCCTCCGCTGCCTGGCTCAGCTGGATCCGGAGAGCGCGACAAATGTTGAAGCCAGTGCAGAATCATCATCCAATGCTGCCGCAAGAGCCCGATAACCCTGATCGCGTGGATACGCTTGCGGCCGTGCTGCCCATGCGAGAACGCCAAAGGACTGTGTTTCTTTGAGCGCGTTTCGGGGCTTGATCATTACGCACGCGCAACCAAGCGACGTTGATACCACTAGTGGGATCCAGGTACCCATGAATGTCTTGGTGATTCATTTTGTTTGCTCCGAGAGACCACTACTTTGTCCGAGCGGCATCGTCGTAAACTCATGGCTCGTATATGAAGCGATGATTAACAATACCTTAGCATGGATGATGTACGACAGGAGAGGCCGACGACGTTATGGAAGGGATTGTATTGTATTATTGCCTGGCATCTCCGCTGGATCGAGATGATGCCTGGTTTTCGCGTAATGACCTCATTGGCTGCATGGATGCAATGTTTGTAGATACAGTAATACTATCGAGCAACAAGTGGTGGCCTAGTTAAGACGCTGTGCGACGTGTTCATCGCTCCCCCGCTCCGCAATTGGGCATTCCCTTAGTTGTCCCGCATTCCCTCCTCTCACTGCCATAACTACACATCACATTCGGGTCAATAATGTACGATCCGCAGTGCCGGTCATTGCGACATCTCAGCTGGACTACGGAGTGAGCACAGCCACCACACTGGCCAGTGGGACTGGCTTTTGCGCAGAGCACTGCCATCCTGATGATGATGATGATGATGATAATGATGATGAGGAGGAGGAGGAGTTGCTGCCAGGTCAAGAAAGCACCAGATCTGACGGAGAGCACGGAGCACAGACGGCATCGCGGCTACGGATCGAGATTACATTGGGCTGCAAAGATCAAGCAATAGAAAGTCGAGAGGCATGTTTGACACCCTGTCATCAATGTTCGCCTCGATATCAGACTTCCAATTTGACCAACCTGTGCGGCGGGCCCGGCAGCGTTCGGTGCCGCACGCTCAATGGAGGAAAGACGTATGCGCTTTCCCGTCGCTTTTGCCGCCCTGTCAACGGCGAATTATAGATCCTCGAGGTCGTGAGGCCGACCCGTCATTGTTTTCATTTCCGGCCACTGCCGCTGCAGCTGTCAAGAAGGTAGTATGTGTGGCTGTGCTACATACTGTACTTCTTCGAAATCGGGAGAGGGGGCTCCACTCACACTCCAACTCACTCACTCCAACTCACTCACCCACTGCTTGACGTGCGTGTCGGGGGGGGGATCGCCATCACGTACGGACGCAGTGGCGCGTACGTACGGCAGGGCTGCAATGGCATCATCCGAGCCGTTCATTAGCGCTCGATGGTGCTCACACGCGACGAAAGCAATGGTATCCTTGTCCGTCCGGACAGGCAGTACCGGGCACAAGCGTGCCAAGTGGGACACTTTGGTGGTAGCAACGACAGGGCAAGCAAGGAGGATTAGGAAAACACGCGATTCTGCGATCTCCTCAAGCAAGATCAACAACCACATCTCCCGTAATATGTAATAATTATTAAGATAAGACACGGTAGCTAGCTTCGCAGTAGCACTAGTGCGCATGCGCCGCCGTCTTCTCCAATCGTATATGGTCGCCGATCATTCACTGCACATACAGGTAACATACAGTACAGGTTCACCCTCCGTTGCCCGCTGTTCATAAACACGTGCTCGTTCGTGATAGGTCGTGTGATTTACATTCCTTCTGGCTCGTCGTCGATGGAAAATCGCTTTGCGACTCGGTCGATTGCTCTTTTTCGTTGTTCCTCCTTCCAAGGTTTATACGTCGACTGGGTCCAAGGAAAAGGCGATTATGACAACATGGGGGGGGGTTTAGCCCCTGTCACCGTACAAGGTTCAATTATACGCTCATCATCAAGCGCAACATGGCCACGATGTTTCCATGATCCGAGCGTGGTGCACGCTCGCGCTCGCATCTATGCTGCCCTCGGCATCTCAGCAAGCTCTTGAAGATGCCTCAATGCCCCCGCCCCCGTTTGGACACCTTCTCTGATGATGATGATGATGATGACGGGTTCCCTTCGCACTGAGATTCTTCATGTGCCGGACTGATGTTATGCTTCTGCACAGGCTCGTGCTCAGGAACTCTCACCAACACAGGTTGTTCCCACCAGTGCTCTGCTGCGTCGCCATGATGTTGACCGGTCTCCTCCCTAGCAGCTTGCTCTCCATTACCACCAACGATGTCTTCAGTCACGCGACCACTTTCCACCGTGTGCTTCAACCTTTGCGCAGTCTCAAGCTGCAGCTCTTGGTACCTCTGATTGTCCCTCTCCCTCTTCAGCCTTTTCGCAGCGTTCTTCTTCTCGACCCTTCCCTCAATCCAGCTCGCTCCAAGCACGATCAGCACCCCTGCCATCGATCGTCGCAGTGTGGTTTTTTGGTAATAAGAATGCCGCGGTCGTTTATGATGTTAATTCCTCGTACCAGAAGTAGTTCATGCACTCCTACTTCTTGCGAGGATGACGACGTCCATGATGAAGTGGTGTTGCAACGATCTGGTCTACTAGCCGCGATCGACAACGCCACCACTGCATTAGCGGCGCTACTTTTCCACACCTCTTCTGCCTCTGGTATCGGGCAAGTGGAGGAAACATCTTACAGTACGCAGATGTGATCACTATGAAGCCCCTCTCGAGACTTTCATGCTCGGCGAGCATGGTGTGGAAGGTGAAGCGATACCGTTTGTGAGAATATCGAACAGGAACTGATGCACACGGGCATGATGACTGATAATGCGAATTCGCTACTCGAAGCAAGGCGATGCCTCCACGCACATGGTTGGCAGCACAAGAGCCCAACTTGCAGCAATTGGATGGGGAGAGGTCACCCGAAGACCGTGGGGTCGGAATGCTGCAATGTCAGCATCCATCTGTTGAGAAGATGTCGCACGACAGCCGCATCATTCCTGAAACTCGTGAATGAGGAAAGTCCAGCTCAAGCCCTCCATTCCATTATTCACACATAAATAGCTAGTAAACAACCCATCCCACAGCAGTCCCATCCCTCGATGGCGTCCATCGGTGTGACACAGTACTGCACCCATCCCCGATGATTTCTCGGAAAGGAAGCGAAGGTGACTCAAGCGTGCTCTTGTATACCAAGAGGTAGCGAGAACGGGGAGGAAGTGCTCCTTCAACAAAGCAGCGATGCCCCCACGAGTACCATCCGTCCTTGCTCGTGCAAAATGCAAACGCTAATCCAGAGGAGGCAATAGTCAAAGTCATAGTTAAGCCCGACCAAAGTGGATTCCCTGTAATGGCGCCCCAATTCTGCACCAAACACTCAATGGACGCCGGAAACACCATTTAGCCCACTCCAATTAGATGATGTCCTGCAGCTTCCACTTCATCGTGGAAGTGCTCTATGCAGCATGATGCTCTGTCTCGCTACTTTGCGTTGTGTTCAAATGGTCTCGTCTCGTTGGTGAAGGTCGCATCATTAAAAAAAGTGCGTGTGAGGTTTGCTCATCTCATGCACCTCCATTTCCTTCAGCACAATTAGCACGTGTGAAGACGAAGCCCGCATAGTTGATTACTTACCATTTTGAAGGTATTCAGTTCCTCCTTGATCTGCTGTGCAAGCATTGGCGTTAGGCGGTTGCACGTTGCAATCTCACCTCGGCGGTCATACTCGGAGCTCGACCAGGCGTCGTGGAACTGGATTCGGGGACTGAAGCTGATCGACCTGGACGTGCCGTTTGGGGTATTGGCTACGCTTCTGGTCATGCGCTGCGCGAAGTAGTCGCCATTGACGGGGGCATTCCTCATGGACTCGCTACGGCTCTGGCCGTCTCGCGGTGTGCTGGGCATGCTCGAAGCTGGACTTTCTGCCGTCATGTTCGAAGCCTGCAGTCCGTCTACAGGACGAATGATGGGCGATCCACTTGGGGAGCCTGTCCCGGAACGTTTTAGAATGCCCTTCTTAACGGCTGCGAGGACCTCGGCGCGTTCTTTATCACTTCCGACAATGCTCCGCCGGGATAGAGAATCAGAACGGTCAGCAGAGCCTCGCGAGGCGGCCATGGCCACGCCATTAGCGGCGTCGATGGAGTTTCGTTCCAGCTTCGGAAAGCCCGTGATACCGTGCGGCTTCTCCGCTGGGTGCTCATTGACGTTGACTTTTTGCCTCTCGGCTTCGACAGTCACCATCGATACCGATCCTACGCTCGGCTGCACAGTGGCGTTTGAGGCCGAAATTGGACCATCGGCTGCTGGTACGCCAATGACGGACTTAGGCCGGAAGAGACCCTTTATGCTTCTAGCACTCTTTTTTGCTCCTCTGCCCATCTTGCGTAACATCATAGATGCGGACGAAGCAGTCGAGGAGATCGAAAGATTGTCTGTTGAGCCTGTGAACCCACCTTGGCCAGAGTAGATGCCTGCACCAATTCCAGCTTCCTCCTGTCGTCTCGCGATCTCTTGCTGTTCAGCATCCAGCTCGTCGTCTATTTGTTGTTGATGCTGTGCCCGTGCATTCTGTGCTTGCGGAGTCTGGTGAGACGCAGCAGCAATGGCGGTGGCTTTAACAGCGCTGTTTTCCGTTGCTTTTTTCAACTCATGCGAACTGCCGAATGAGAGTGCTCGCCGTAAGCGCGACTTCATGCCTTTGTTCAGATCCTTATCAGACACAGCGGCAAGGTGCGCAGCGGCCGGAGACTGGGCGTGGACACCGGCTTGAGCAGCAGCAGCATATGTCTTCTGCTTCACTGGCGAGCCAACAGGCGTCGGATCATTATCTTCGACTGTCTCTTTCGAAAGCGGCGAGGGTGATTTGAGACGCTTGCCTGCCTCTGAGGAGCCCCGTGGTGGTACGCTTACGCCCCTCGAGTCGGGTGGCAGGTTGGCGGCAGGCTTGACACTCTCCTTATCTCGCCTGCGCTGAGAGGATTGACTTTCTTCACTTCCCGAGCGCGAGTGGAACGACACAGGACGAATTGTCGTGGGAGTAGAGGCGGCAGTATCATGGCCAGACGGCGGCTTTGCAGCACCCTCTGTGGCCTGCAAGCTCGATGTATCGAGATTATTCAAGCTTCTGCGACGATATCTCTTTGCAAGACCAGAGTCTGACGACTTTCCTATTGCCGTGTCATCGACGCTTCCTTGTCGTTGTGCAGGTGGCTCTCGCTGTTGCAAATGTCCTACGCTGGCCATTCCAGAGCCGGGTGGCGCTGCCGATCCACCAAGCTGCGGTGAAGAGGCCTTTGGCGTAATGTTGCCAGACTGGCTGGACTCTGTTCGTTTCTGTGCAGGCCGGCGATACCGATCGGGCGATGGCTTGGCTGGCTGATCGAACGAGGTGAGCGAGAGGTCGGGAACGCTCGAGGAGAGGTTGATCAGCGAGCCATTACGCGAGCCCATGACCGAATCGTCCTTCGCGGATGGCTGCGATGAAGTGTCAGACGATGTTGTCGAAGACGCCGAGGCGGATTGAGTGTGAGCATGTCTGCCGGTGCCAATGGCGCCATGTGAAATCGAGTGGGGGGATGCAGTCCGTGTGTCTGGCCGCAGGTTCGGTGTGGACTGAAACGCGTATGGCTGCACAGGCGCAGCAGATGTCCCTCGATAACCAGTATTCTGTGCATTATATACGCCGCGAGACTGCTGCCCGAGTCGTGGCGAGGAGGGATATTGTTGTGAGGAGCCGGTGAACGCGTCGGAGGAAGATGGTCGAGAGTGCAACATGGTGATGGTGTTGGAGGGTGTCATAGGTAGCGGCAGTACCTCAGCCATCGAGTCTGCCGTGGTGGAATGCGTACTGCTGCGTTCGGTTGTAGTATGCAATGACTGCAGGACAATGGATGGAACTTGGGCGTAATGAGGCCTGGCGGCAACGGATCTAACTGTTATCGTCTGAGCCGGCCAGCAGTCAGTATCGGTTGTATCCGGTGCTGTCAATGATATGGGCGGTGTTGTGTTGTGCAAATGCGTCCGAGCAGCGGAAAGAGCGTAAGATGGTGCTGCAGCAGGCCTGATGGTGGTTGTAGTGGATAAGGCCCCCTATTACAAGAGGCGGATTGGAGTGAGGCACGGTGAGCGTCCCAAGACAATGTAGCAGAAGCGTGCTCGATGCTGAGTTCTTGGGGGGGTGGGGGAAGAACACAGGCACGACTCGCCAGCAGAGTATGGGAGATGTGTGTATATGGCCACGCAGAGGTAAAGAGGCGCGTTGATCGTACCTTTCAAGTGCGGTATGTGCGTATGCAGGCAAGTGAGTTACCACGGCCTGTGGAAAGGGCGTCCTGCCGGAGCGGACTGGAGTGGTCTCAGACCGACATCAGGGCAGCGGCAATGTCAAAGCAATTGCCACCTCCTCCAAGCACTGTGTCGAAGTCGATGGATATGGTGGTCGTGGGTGCGTCGCGCGGGTCGTCGTGAACGGTGGGCGTTTCGAGGGAGGGCGACGCGAGATGGCTGTCTCCTGAAAGAATGCCTACGTGTTGATTCAGATGGAATGTAGACGATGACAGCCGTGACCGTAATCCCAGAAAGCAAGTCAAAAAGGAAGAACACCGTCTCTGATGAACGCAGAATATCACAAAACAAAGCCAGTGGGTGGGTAGGTGGAGTGTCGAAGTCTGAATGTGTGTGTACCGCAGCACACAGGAGGAGATGGTACACGGCATCTCAGTGGAGGAAGACTCTCAGAATCGTTAGCGTCCGACACTATCCCTTCTTGCTGAACCATGCCCTTACAATGTCACGACCACTTGTTGCTCGTCTGTATAATAACAATAATAACAATAATAACCGTCTTCCATCCGGCATTGATTGTCGTGGGTGCTGCACTGCGACGGCATGAAAGCGCTACATCACATAGTAATAATAATAATACAGTCTCCATCGTGGTCGTCGAGCTCGTCGTTCTTGTGCTAATACAGTGCCCAGTCGACAACTGATCCCAACGACCTGCAGGTCTCGGAATATGCTTTCTCCTTCATCACGCCTCGTATCGCAGAAAACAGCGTGTATCCAGCCAAATACTCCCTCGCTCCCTCCCTGCCTCCCTTCACATGTGCCTTACCGTATTATTGTGGTGCCTCTTATCTACTCCATGTACGTATATATGCACTCCACGCTCGTGGAGAGAATTCGACTCGATTGCCATCATGCGCTACTACGAACGGCGCGCCATGTTCTCGTCGCCGCCGCTGCCGTGTGATGCAGTGCTCGCGGCCCGCATTGTGTTTCGTTGCATTCTTCTGCAGCAGCTGATTCCGTCCGTATACTGTACCCACAATAATAACCTCTCAGCCCTCGGTCTGCTGTTTTAGCCTCCGCTTCGTGGCCTACCCTGCGCCGTGGCCAGCGAGAGCCTCTCTCAGCATGCTACGTACAGTACTACATATGTACGTATGTAGCTGCTAGTAGACCCGCAGCGAATCGCCGGTAGCATGCACATGCTGACATGGCCGGCGCGTCTTCCAGACATGCAGGGAAGAAAGAGTACGCATCCCACATGCTGTAAACAGGCAAAGACTCACCTGAAACACCACTCACGCACTCAGCAATCTTCGAAGGAGTTTCGTGCATCTAGCTGTTGCTCTTTGGCATGCTGTTGCCTCCGCGAGCTCTCCATGCCGCGACATTTTTCTCCGCAACCTGGAACTCTATGTCCCGGCTTCGCATACAGAAGAACCGCGCCATCAAGAGGCTATTTGCCGCCAAGGGATGCAGGGTGTTTCTACAGTTCATCCAGCAAGTGAAAAAAAACCCCTCCCCTCACCTCCCATATCGCTGCACAGGTACACTCCAATGCTTAGACCAGCACGCGATGCTACGTCCGGGCCACGCAGATACTTCTGGTCACCATGCTTGCGGCAAGCACACTGCTTGACCTGCCTTGCGTGTGGCTAAGAAAGTGCTCTCGGAAAATCGCACCATTTCATTGCTCTATTGCTACTGGCTGCATGCTATCTGCAGCAGCCAACTTTCCGCCACCTACCCTGCAAACATTGGAAGTACATACGTATACAGCTAGCTGCTGATGTGCTCCATGATGTGCAGCTTCAAGCGAAGAGCTAAGTTAACTTAGCGGAGACCAAAAGGTCCGTCGATCTGACTAGGCATGAAATGTGGATGTGCATTCCTGCGTCCATCGCCGCGAAGGATATCAACACGCCTGTTCTTTTGCTGCATTGTGAAGCTACATGGCCCTCGGTATGCATCAGCTCCCCGCACATTCTCGGCGGCATGGGGATGCCTGAGTGCATTGCCTGCTTCCCGTTCAAATGCGTTTCAGGCTGTTCAGCTACCCTCCCGCCACGATGGACATGCTTATGATTTGTCACAGACGCGAGATTCTTCTCTTCGGGATCAAGCAAGGTATCAAGGTATGGTAAAATGTCCTGACCAGACCTTTGTGAACTTATTAACTGTGAGCGACCTGACGACGAGAATACTGGCTCTTATACACTGGCAACTGCTGGCTGATCTGTGTCCATCTCTGAGAGCGGCAGCGGAGTTGCATCGATTCAGGCACTTCAAGACGAAACATTTGCAGGCCGAAATTGAAACCTGATACGTAGCGGTAGGACTATGCAACTCTTGACATACATGTCATGAACAGTATGCAACAGCTCGCAGTTGTTCCAACCACCCATGTCGCCATTTCACAATTCACCGTCAGCCCGGCATACCAGCACGACCTGTCAATGCTTCCAGCAACGCCCTCCTAATGCTCGGGATATCCACAATACCAGAACCTATGCATATACATTACGCAGCCAGACGGGAGCAATGGATGCAGACCAGAATGTGACGGAATCAGAAAACTGCCGCCATGATCATCAAAACTCATAACTCTGGCCACTTTGCGAGATGAGGAACTCACATCCCAAACCTTGCCCTTCCTCCTGCAGTCGTGCCTCATGATCCTGCAATTGCATAAGGATTGTCTCGCTGACATGCGGACCATCCTTGAGGGTATCTTTGATATGAACAATAACTATCTTGATGCCACTGAGAGGCATGTCATAGTGATTTGAACTACCGGTATTGTGCTCCGTTGTTGAAAGGGCAGACCGTGGGAAGTGCGTGTTCTTCGGAGAGATTACATTATAGTCCGTGGAACGCGCACTGCTGTCCGAGTTGGACTGGTAATACTTGATGAACTCAACGGAAGTTGCGGACGCTTCGGACACGTTGTCTGGTGCGCTACTGCGGCGTCTTTCATCTGCGAAGACTGTTCTGTTGGCCAAGCTACGACTCCTCTTACGATCGTGTTCTGGAAAGACGTTACTGGCGATGCTATCCAGCCCATTTGCTCCAGATCGCTTACGCTTCTTTGCATTTTTCTCAGCATCGCGAGCAGCCTTGAAGTCGTTGACTTGCCGTCCGAGATACTGTAGCTCGGCTATCAGGTGTTTCGGGTTTAGATGGCCGAAGAGCAATGCATCGAGTTGGCTGTCGTCGTAACTGCATTCGATGAAGATGCCTCCGAGCAGTCCTTGCAAAATCTTTCGAGCTGCCTCCTGCCATATGATATGGTTTCGAGGTGTGAGTGAGATAGAATCCGGCTCCACATCACCGAAGATCAAGACTTCTCGTTGTGTATATTCGTCGCGCAGGAAGAACGCTGTACTGTCGACGACACAAGCACGGTCGCTAGGCTGCACAGCAGGTGAGGGATGGTTATTGAAAAAGCTCTGGCGCGATGAGATGCCTGGGGTAGGCGGGTTTGAATGAAGCTGTTGCATGGACGAGGACCTATGCATCTGAGCTGAAGCATGGTCTTGCGACGTTCCTGCTATAGACCCACTGTAAGGTGGATTGCCGTCAGCTATGCCTGTTATGCTGCCCCGATGTTGATGGCTTGGTCCGCTTTTGGTGCAGGTGCCGTGGGAGACTTTGAATGCTCTTGCACTCAGCCCATCGCAGACATCGATGTAACCTCGGCCCTCGCCTTCGCCAATCATCACGTCTCCGCCTTCCTTCAGTCGCTGGAAAGTGACAAAGCCAACGCCGCCATCTTCGTCGGTCAAGTTGGGCCAGATCACATCGTTGAAAATGTGCTCCTTGATCGCATCTACGGTGCTTGGGAGTGCCGCAAGCGTCTTTGGTCGTGACGTCGCCTGAAAAGCCGCAGTATTGATAGCAAAGCCAGAGAGATGGTCCAGGTGTGGATGAGTGATGAGGTATGTCGCGACGTAAGTGCGCAGTACGTGGAGCGCATTCGCTCGTGCCGACTCATTTGGGAATCTGAGGCCGGCAAACGGTCCGTCTGGTAGAACAGTCACCTCAGGCTTGGGAGATTCCTCCTCGACAGAGGGCGATGGTGACAACGAAGCTCTCTCAAGCCGCCTGGGCAAGGTACTATTGTCTTCATTCGATGTGTACCGCCCTTTTGAGTGCCTGGCTGCCCTAGTTCTGACCCGACTTATGCTCGGGAAGCTCTTTTCCAAGATTCTCGTTATGGGCGCAAGATGTGAACCGGCGTCGACTGCCAACAACGATCCTTTGGCCCATTCGCTCCCCATTGACCTCACCAGGAAGGCTGTGACGTTCTCCTCGCTCGGTCCACCAGAGTTGCCAAGACAGATCACCTGCAGAGCGGGTTTCTGGCGATGCAGCCCTATGTGTGAGCCCGTTGTCTCATCTCCGGTGTCTTTCATCGGTGCGCATGTAGCCGTGGACCAAGTTGCCGTGCGCGTATTTCAGCCGCAGCTCTGGATCTCGACACCATCCAGCACAGTACACGACTCTTTGTGGCTCCGTGGATGGTTCTGAGTGCGTCTCGTCGACCGTACTCGTGCTTTTCGAGAAGTGCCGAGTCGATGGTCGGGTTTGTTTATGCGAGACGCAGGGTAACTGCTGGCCACGTGCAACAACGTAGCTACCCAGCCCGTACCACGGAAGCAAGAATGCCTTATTAAGTCGAAGCAAATTGCAGACAGCACAAAGAGTGCTTCACCACCTCCTTCTATATGCAACAGTAGATGGTCTTCGCGAGCCGGCGTCGAGGGAGGAGATTCGCGGTCTGGACCACCGTGCGCGCACTGTGACCTGCACGAGATCCCAGGTTGTTGAACGAGGTCTAGGCTGTGTAACGTCGCAACAAAAAAAGGAAAAAGAAGGGTAATAATAATGATGATGGATCTCCTTTTGAACAGTTCGTTGTTCATGACTTAGGACGCTACCAAGCGAATCCAAGACGCGCTGCCAGTAGCAAGGGAGCAGGCTAGGCGGGCTAGGCTGGCAGCAACTCTATCGCTGTTGATTCCGGCATACCCACACGTGCATTGTGCTGCCTTCTTCGAGCCACACTACAGGTATGGTCTTGTGCTAGTATCACTACTATGGATGTCGCATCGTTTGCTAGATGCATGTGCTTGAGATCTACTCATGCTCAACATCATGCTCGCACACGTCGCTTTCCAGTCGGCTACCTTAGTATAGGGCTGACGAGCCCACGTCGTCACCCCGGATCTGCGATGGAATGGACGCGAAAAAGTTTTCTCGAATTCTTCCCAACTTAGCAGCTGCACGCGATGGTCACAGAGCTCCCAAATCGACGTCGGTGGGCTGGCTCTGTTGTTTCAGAATGAAGGTAGAATCCGGGGATATCATGGTTGTACAGAATTCTTTCCTTCGGGCAAGAGGACTCCCTCCCTACCTCCTAGCAGCCCACGGCTCTGTCTATCATCCATGCGCATTCGGTAACACCACCAGCTATTTTCACGATTTTCTCTCCCCGCACTTGTGCTACATCCATCATCAGCTGGATTCAAGGGCGTGTTGCCATCCTTCTCAGTGTTCTGTCGCTTCACGTGGTCGGGCTCTTCCGGCGGCGTCTTCGTCTGCTCTTGCGATGGCTGGGGCTCCTCTTGCCCCCTCAAACCCGTTTGCCCATAGTGCGAGACCGGCCCAGCAGTCGTGGAGTTGCTCTCCCCCTCCGCATTATGATGACCACGACTGGCATTCACTCCAACTTCCTCGCCGCTACTCGAAGGCGATTCGCGGACATTGGCTGCGCCTTGTACACCCTTGCTTATGACACCTGGAGATGGCCCGTTGGCACAGAAGCGGGGAGCAACTGCTTTGATATGTCAGTACTCGTTTTCGTGGGGGTAGAGATGTTATCGAGAGCAAACGGGAAGGGACCTGATGAGACCTGGCAGCATAGAGACATACGAGCGCGACAGCAGGGATCGGCTCCTAAGGTATTATCATAACATCCCAACATTTGTTTTGGTGACATGGCCCTGGCGACGCTTCGTAGCGTTGCATATGCGCCTCGCGCTGGTCAAACCCTCGGGTTCTCACCACCTGAGACGCTGCGTCGTCAGTTTGTTACTATCAAGTAAGACCCATGTCCCTCAGCGCCGCCTTTTGATCACTTGACGAAACCCACGCATCATCTTCCGCTCGCCGAAGAGAAGTGTCAATCGTTGCACTGCCAAAATTCCTAAGCTACCTCGCATGAACTGCATAATGAGTGTTGTGAATGGTAAAGACCACAAGTCATGTCCAACCGCACGGCCATGACCTCAATGTGTGACATAGAACGCCAAAAAGCACGCGCAAGCAGTATTTGTCCCGTCCAGTACCCTCCCCTCGATCAATCCCAGTCTCATCTGTGTCTCCAGCGAGACTCGAGTTTCGCATTCTTCTTGAAGTTGTCTTGATGCCCTCGAAGACCTAGCAGAAGCCGGGATTTGGAGCCCGCCGGCTGTCATGTCGAGAGCGTGCAGTGCCTTGGCGATTGCGATCGGACGGATGTTTGATGCCTCGAGTCTTCTGACCTCTGACTTTGTGGTCATACGTAGGTGAAGGACGAACATAAAGTTGCCTGTTGGTTGCAGTGATGTTTAACGACGAGGCTTTAGTCCAGCCTCGCTCCGCCTTGTACATTAACCGCCTTGGCCCATGGTTGGGCTGACATCGCGGAGATATCTGGTACGAGGAACTTCACTCCAGACGCCGCCGCCAGCACCAAAGAGCAATGGACTCGCCATGCCGACCTGGTCGATGCTTGAGCAATCGCCACCAAAGACGGTTTGTGGTACAGCAACTTCGGGAATCGTGCGTGGAGCGGAGTCATTCGACCCAAAAGTGTCAACCTGATTCAGCGAGTTCCTGCTGCGAATGCTACTCGCAGAGTTGACGCGTGAGTGACCAGCACGAGCATTGGCCATCACCGGAGACATCAGGGTGCCTGTCGGCTCATCGTTCCAAAGTCTTGATACGGACTGCATTCGTTCATGGGTGCCGCTGCTTTGTCTTTCCTTTGCTGGAGGTGTGACGGTAGAAACAAAAGGCCGTCGCCACGACTGTGCAGCAGCGGCCCTTGACTGCTTGCCGTGTTTGGGCAATGTCTGACCAATGTCCTGTACGCTGTCCTGCAAGTGTGTTGAAGCATCCCCATTGATGACGGTGACAGCTTCTTTGGCTTGTGAGTTGCGAGGCGTGACGTGCTTGGCTTTCTCTTCGTCCTCGTCGAGCAGATTGTCCACCATTCTATTCAGTTGTGCCTCACGGGACTGCGTCTTCTTAAAGCTGGGCATGGGCGCTGGAGCAGGGCGCGTGATCTTCTGGCCATTAGCAGCAGCTGCTGCGTAACTGACAGGCTTGGGCTTCTTGTGAGCAGCTCTACTTGGCGGCGCAATGGTTTCCCGCTTGTACTCCTTGGGGAGAACAGTGAGAGCGTCTAAGCTGTCTTGGCTGCCGCAAAAGACTCGAGTTGGGTTGCCAATAACACCTATTGCCGGAACATCACTGTCGCTTGCAAGGTCCACGCCAGCGGTCAAGAAGTCTTGGACCCTAAGGAGCATCTCGTCTTCACAGGAACGACGAACCACGTTACGATCGGAGAATCGTGGCAGCAATGTACCAGTCTTCCTGGAGTACCATGTCTTCAACGTGTTTTCATCGGAAATAGGCTTGAAGCCCAAAGTATCAACGTCCTCTTCAAGCATGTAAGCAAGCGCAGATTCTTCCTCGAAATGCTCTTCGAGATCCCATATCGGAAAAGCCTGGGCGACCAGATCGATTGACTTTGCGTAAATCGGCCAAAATCGTGCGATAGCATCACCAACAAGATCATCGGTGATAAGGCCTGTCATCATGCGCATATTCGTAATAAGCCAGTTGTTGTAGGTTCGCAGCCAAGGCAGAAGGCGCTGTCCGATGATAGGAAGCTTGCCAGCTAGTTCGCCATGTTGGTTCTCCATGCCGAGCAAAAGATGCTGAAGAGCTTCGTAGAATGTCTGTAGTAAAGTTGTGAAAGTCTTGATGTTGAGCCGGAAATAATGAAGGAACGACTGCTCGAGCTGCGTGGTTGGCAGATTCTGCTGAGCCATTTCTGCACGTACTTCATTAGTGCTGTTTGCGAAGGGACAGGTCATCATATTACCTTGAAATCGCTCTCCAGCGATGTATTGCGCGGAAATGTTGACAAGAACAATGCGTTTGAGGGTCTCGTCAAGCGGGCGTTGCCTCCTGATGATGTTGGACATCTGACTGAGCACTTCGCGTTCCAGCTCGTTGTAGCCGGTTAAACGCTCGTCTTTGTAGAGTATACTGTGCAGTCGTACAAACCATCCAACCAAGTTGCGCTTTGAGGCATCTGGGTCATTTGGTAGGTTCTTCTGGATGAGCTCGTTTTTCTCCCAAGCTATGATCGTCTTTTCGAACTCCATCTTGAGATTCTTAGGGCCCACAGGATGCGGGTCCGACACGCAGATCGAGCGGTAGAGATGATAGATGGCACGCAGATGGTTGCGCTGGTCGAGAGCAACCACAGCTTGCTGATGGTGACCAAGTCCAGAAGATGGCACGAGCGAAGCAGCAAGACCGTAATAGCCAAGCGCAGGACCATAGTCTGGAAGCTTGTCCAGTTTCTCGGAAGCACGATAACGAGACAAGTCACCGAGGTAGATCAGAGCACGGTGGCAGGTCTGCAGGACCGATGCACGCATCTCCAGCGACATAGCAGGTGGCTGGCTTTCGCCAATGGCTTCCTCCTTCTCGCGGTGCGCAATCGCATCGAGCTCAGGGATGCCACCACATGCGGTGCTCAGCTGAGCGATGAAGTCGCGGTAATATGCTTCGCCATGCTTCAGGAATTTCATGAATGCCTTGGACAAGACGCGTATGCTGTTGTCGTTGACGGTCTCTGCCTTGCGCAGCTCCTTTAACTGTTTGTGGAAGTATTTCTTTCCGTCATTGTGGGCCTGCCAGAGGCGCCGCTCGTGAGACTCGGCATGCTGGAGATCAGCGAAGATGTGTTGTGCAGCAAGTTGGCGGTAGATCTGGAAGGCTCCGAGAATGTCGGGTAAAGGCACATCGGTCCTCTTGAGCAAGGTCAAGACATTTTGTTCGGCGGCTCGCTCATTTGCGAGCAAATCTTCCATGCTTCCGCGACTCGAATGCGGCTCATAGGCGCTGTATGGCGACCGGCTGTCGGTCGAAGGTGCGTGTGCGGTTAGATGAAGCGAATGCGTGCAGTCGGAGGTGTATAGGCGGTGACTCGGTCCATCTGGCTCCAAGTCCAAGTCGGCGTCGTCGCTCGGGAAGCTGCGGTCGTATGCCACAAACGCCCCGTCGGTGCAGATGTTGTTGTTGTCGGAGATGCGGTGGTAGTATTCATGTTGCATCGAGTTCGAAGGGTTCAGGGCTGGGTTCGGCATGCTGTGGGGCTCGGATCTCCTGTTCCGACGACCTAGATGGTGATCTCGTGCATCTCGACCTTCTCTTGCTTGACATACCAAATCCAATGCGGTCATCGTCCTCTGGCACCTTTGGGTGATGAGAGAGGTAGAAGAGAAGAAGACCGAAGACCTAAGACCTGAACTGAAGTACAGTTCATCGGTGAGGTTGAGCCGCACGCGTGACTCAACGCCGCAATTGTCCTCAAAAGTGAACAAAAGTGAATGAGCTTCATGAAGGGCGGTTGAGGTGTGGAGCAATCAGACAAACATGGCCAAGCGTCTGCGCAATAGCTCGATTGGCACTCAGAACGATGCGTTTCAAGCCGTTGAGGAGCCAGCTCATACACCGAAGTACACCGAACTCGAAGACAACGATGAGTATCAGCGCAGCAACTCGGGGTCACTGCAGTGTCTGCTGCCAGCTCACAGGCCACTGAAATTTTCTACATATCCCGAGTACGAGAAGCACTACAACCAAAGTCACACGAACCGCTGCGAAGAGTGCCAGAAGAATTTCCCAAGTGGGCATTTCCTGGACTTGCACCAGTCAGAGAACCACGACCCCATAGTCGCGGCGAAGCGCGATCGTGGTGAGAAGACCTACGCATGCTTTGTCGAAGACTGTGACAAACTCTGTCTGGAGTGGAGAAAGCGACGCAGCCATTTAGTCGACAAGCATGGATTCCCGAAGAACTACGACTTCTTCATAGTTAACAATGGAATCGATGGCCGAAGAAGTATGCTGCGTCCCGGGATTGATGCGCAAGGCCATCGGAAAAGCAGCAGGGAGCGACGAGGTTCTAGTGCAACAGAGGCAACGCAGACGACCGAAGCCACTTCTATCAGCCAGGATGCAGCCGAAGCCATTCAGGAGGAACCTCATGCTGGCAACTCTGCCAATGTCGCAGCACAGTTTCGGGCCAAGAAGCGTGCCGGTACTATGCTTGAGGATGTGACGAGGTCCATGAGCTCTCTTCAGTTTGTTCCTCGCAGCATTACCTTCGGCAAGAAGCAAGGCAAAACTGGCTTTGCAAAGAGCTAAAGTATATGACAGGAAAGCAACAAAAGCGCTGGAAATATCCTACAACAAGTCTGGCGCCATCAACACCTTGCAAGCATCCTCCGATCGGGTTCCATGCTATGCTATGCTACAGTCTCAAGCTCGGCATTCCATGCGTGCGCTATGCAGTCATACCTCAAATGGAAGAAGTGGCCTCAGCACGCTTGAGGTAAATGACAGCCTCTGCCTCGTGCTCGTCATGGTCCTGTCCAGGGTTCGCCATCTCGTATTCCAGGGTTTTAGTGAACCTGCAGAACGCATAAGCTATGAGTATACCACAACACGGACTTACCCCTGGGTAAGCGTCAGCTATTCAGCTTACAGCTGGTGATCCGGAATCCTGGTGTACTCACAATATACACAATGCTCCAAATCAATTTGTCCTTGACTACACAGGGACCAAAGCTGCGGGCAGAATTCAGACTTGAACCGCGGAAGAATACGCTCACGACTTCAGCGATGAACAGGTCCATGCCTATGCCGATTGGCGTCATGACTGTGGCCTTGTGCTTCTATGAAGTATGTCAGCCATGATTTCTCAGCTGTCTCAAGAGGACTTCGCCATGTGAGCTCTACCTTTCGCTAGCATGAAGACCGCGAAGACAAGGTCTGCTGTCAGCACCATCTCGATGAAGAGGATCGATGAAGAGGACCAGCAACCGTTTGGTTGGGTAAGCTGCCTTGCATCCGCTGTGTAAAGGGCAAGCACAAGCGGTCATCCAGGGCCTGAGCTATTAGCAGCCTACTTCCTCCCCTCTGGGTTTGGCAACAGCCTCCAAGTGGAGAACCAAACGAGCTCATGGCATAACACTGAGCAGACCCAGCAGAGGCGTGGAGAGAGATTGACGGCACAGCAGGCACGATTGCTGTTTGTAGCCTCGTGCTCGGAGGACTTCATGCTCTTGCGCTGAACGTTTGTCAGTAAACTAGCATCGCATCAATGCCGATGATTCTTCAGCAATGCACTTTATCGTGAGCTTTGATAGGCCCTATTCGTCCTAGAGATATAAGAATATGATAGAGTGATAAGGTGCATGTACTGCATAGATGTTGTACCGTCAATAGCATGACGCGTTGGATATAGTCTGTACGAAGCTTGCTGGACAAGCCAAGACAACTCGAGGGATCTCGGGCTCGTCGATGCCGAGAGGTGAGAGAAATGACAGCATCCCATCTGACAGTAGTACACCACACAGGTACATACAATCCACTTCATCTAGCAATCAGATACTCAGCACGCGCGCAATTTCAATCACCTGCACCGCAAATTGTCCTCTTCTTGACGTTCCTCAACCAACACCCATCTGCGACTGTGGCTCCCAAGCTGCAAGCACAACTTGAATCTGACAGGCCTCCATCCACCTTCACTGCATAATGCGGTCACACCTCTCGGCTCTTCTGCTGCTGCCTTCTGCCATCTCTGCAGTCACTCTAGATTGCTCGCACATCAAGGCTGACGAGCAGTCTTTCAATTTCGAGGCACTCGGCGGACTGAAAGAAGTAAACTGGCAGCGAAAGACAGCTCCCTCCATCACCAACACCACCTTTACCATCGACATATGCAAACCCATACCGAAAGTCTCGGACAAACCTTCGAAACAGCAATGCCCTAGTGGCACACGTGTCTGTGGTGTACAACGAATATACAACGACGATGGAAAGGACAACGAAGCCATCGTCCAAGAAGTGATACCAATCGCAGGCGAATATGCCATGGGGGATGGCAGACATCTCAACCCCAAATTCACGCGACTGAAAGGCAGCTCGAGCAATGAGGATGTAGAGCGTGAGGGAGTCAGAGCAGAACTCCACGGCGGCAAGTGGGAGAAGAAAGAGCAGAAAGCCATCATCGAGTTCGTGTGTGATCCTGAGCTGGAGGGCACAGAGGGGTTCGAAGACTCGAAGGCAACGTACGCTAGCTCCTACGCAAGCATAAACAAGCGTGAAGATGAGGATGATGACGGTGAAGATAATCGAGAGTTACCCAATCTGGATAAGGGGAAAGCATTGCAGCTTGTGAGCTACAAGGATGAGAATGATGTGGGCGTGCTACGTTTGAAGTGGAAGACGAAGTACGCTTGCGAAGATGCTGCCCCTCCAAAGAAGGATGCAGGCGATAAGTCCAAAGGATGGGGATTCTTTACGTGGTTCATAATTATCATCTTCCTCCTGGCTGCATCGTACATCATCTTTGGTTCGTGGTTGAACTACAACCGGTATGGCGCTCGCGGCTGGGACCTAGTACCGCACGGCGACACGATCCGAGATATCCCATACATCATGAAAGACTGGACAAGCGGCGTGATGGACAAAGCACGAGGCGGAGGGGGAGGGGGAGGCTCACGCGGAGGCTACTCTGCAGTGTAAGATATGCATCGAGCATTTGGTCTACTTGGCCACGAATCGGGAGAACATCGCAGCAGATGTCTACAAGCCACACCCTGCTGAAGAATGCGCCAGACTCTGTTCGCCAGCATTTACGGAACGCGTCCATTTGCAGGCGTACTGGAATACTCGATCTGTGGATCAAGCAGGAACTTTCGCGCCAAGGAGTATAGGCTGCATTGCATCTGTGACCCCATCATGTCGTCCTCAGCCTTGCCTTGGCGCAGGAATGAGGCGCTTTGTTTGCATGAAGCAAAACGAATGCTTATTAGATAGTCGAGCAATATGCGACA
Organism: Exutisphaerella laricina CBS 326.52; assembly: GCA_000504385.2. Taxonomy (NCBI): domain Eukaryota; kingdom Fungi; phylum Ascomycota; class Dothideomycetes; order Mycosphaerellales; family Mycosphaerellaceae; genus Exutisphaerella; species Exutisphaerella laricina. The sequence goes on from KZ106743.1 coordinate 114,508, forward strand.
GCTGCACTCTTCACACGCAACACCACGAACAAGAAGTTCCCGGCCTTCGCTCGAGCCGTAACCTTATTTACCATAATAAGCAGATCTCGGTTTCCACGGTCCGCGGAGCGATGCAAGGTACGATCTCGGAATCTCGGATCTGTCTTCACACTTTCCGTTACCATCCACACTTCTACTATCCGACTTTGCTGCGTTCTGAAAGATCGTGAATTGAGATTGTGCCAATACGTCGGTCTACGCGACCTTTTCAGTCCTCCCGGCGAATCAGAATGGGCGGAACGGTCATCAGCCATGCGATAGAGAACGCGACACGAGTGGCAGGTATATCGTCTACATCATCACTTGAGATTCTGATGATCTTCGCACTACGAGTCGACTTCGTTGCCGTATCTGGCGGACGCTGACCAGTTGGGTAGGACAGACATTCAACCCATACTACCCGATCGGCTGCTACATTGAAGGTTATGCAGAGAACGAATGGAGTGTACCGGCACTCCTCGGTGTCTTCTTCGGCGCATGTACGATACTGTTCTCATCGACATATGTGCTCGCCAAGCGCTTCCAACCTACCTTGAGCAAGGGTGAACTTCTTACTATCATGTGGTTTGTCCTTTCCGGATCGATACACATTTTCTTCGAGGGCTACTATGCTGCCAACTATGCTACGCTCGGTTCGAAACAGACTTTGATCGGTCAGATGTGGAAGGAATATGCCTTTTCTGATTCGAGGTATCTGACGAAGAACTCGGTTGTCCTTTGTATGGAAACGGTGACGGCGCTGTTATGGGGTCCTGGATGCATTCTTGTCGCCGCCTTGGTGGTTCGGAGACATCCTTTCCGATATCCGGTCCAGATGATTGTGTCGATGGGACAGTTCTATGGCGATATGCTGTATTATGCGACCAGCTTTTTCGACCACTATGTCATGGGCATTACATACACCAGACCGGAGGCTTTCTACTTCTGGTTTTATTTCGTTTTGATGAACCTCTTCTGGATTGTCATACCAGGATGTGAGTACTTCAAGCAGTTCGCACCAAGCACGCACTGACAGTACATAGATTTGATGTATCAAAGCGCAATCATGGCAGCAAAAGCAATGGCGACAGTACAAAAACTTGAGCAAGGCAAAAAGGCTTCGTGAAACGCATAGGACATGCAGTGCGCAGGACTATACTTCCTAGGTATTGGTAATGGCAGTGACAGGATCAAGCGTACGACTGCGAAGAGTTGAAGTCTAGTTCGTATGTAACCATAACAAGCGAGACTCTTTCTAGCAGGAGGCGTGACCTTTTTCGCCGCTTGGACTCTTTCACATGTCTGATTCACTCGACACCGGAGCAGTTTGATGGCGCGTCGTCAAGTGCTCTTAGGGATGGAAGAAACAAGATCAGGCTAGAGTGAGCAGAGCTGCAAGTCATCCGCGTGGACAACAACTGCAGCTGGGAGGTGCAAGTGCCGAGACAAGCGAACAACCGGCAGACATACAGGCGGTGTCCCGACCATCTCGCACTCCGCGTTGCATCGTAAACAGATTACACGATGAGGGGATCAAGTGCTGCATATTTAAGCCATTATTGGGCGGTGATGTGGGCAACTCAAGCACAACTTACCTTGCAAGGCAACTGCCAACAAGACTCTGGAGACGACATCCCCGCCAGAAGTAATGCCTGAAAACACCACGACTTTCGCCACGTCCCACTTCTCGATCATAGCGCGCGCACCTGTCGGAGGGGATGACCCTGGTCGTGTGCCTTTCGCATTCACGGCATGGTCTCTGTACGTATTGGAATATCTTCTCAAACTTCTCTTCCAGTTTATCTTTCACGCATATCATTCATCGAGATCAATCTCGAATGCACTCCATACCACCCAACACACTGCCGTTTACTTGGGGATGCGCCTTTCTTTTGATCCTATTTCAAGATGAACTTTTCAGGCACGGCGAAGAAGCCTGTAATACGAAGGACTACCGTAAAAGTCCCTGTGCAAACGCTTCCCAATGGTAGGCCTCAAGCAGCGCGACCCGACCCCAACCGCTTCAAGCAGGCGCTTGACCGATCTGGAACCAAAGCCTCATCTCGAAAGCCCCCCATCGCAGCGCAGCGAGCACTCTCGAGTTCGAGAGGCGTGAAGAGGAAAAGTGCTACGCCACAACCGTTGAGCATGTTCAGCGACTCCGAGGATGAGGGCAGCAGCGATATCGGCGGCAGTGACTCCGATGCTTCACGAAAGCGCATCAAAAGCAGCGTGAGCAGTCTCGACAGCCATGGACCACGACGAAATGTGATATGCGAGCAGGCCTTTGAGAGTGATGCAGTTGTCGAATTCGTCCACGGGGCAGACGCAACATCTGGGAGTTATTCGTCAAAGTTTAAGAACCCTTGGCAAGATGAATTCTTCGATCGCGCTCAACTACAGTACCCAAGCAAGAGCCAGCCCGAGAGATTCGAGCTTAAGTGGCCGAAGAACGAGAGGGAGGACTACAAGCCGATGGAGGACATCACTGAGACCATCGACACTATTTGCAAGTGGTACTTCCCCGCAGAGGACGCTGCGAAGCATCTGGACCAGGATACAGGTTACAAACGACGATTTGCGCATGCATGGGCCACACACAGCGTCGAAGAGTTTATCGAGGTCGTGCAGGATTTCAATGGCGTTCTGAAGAGCCTCGTAGACAACGGCAGCATACAACGAGAGCTACTCAATACCAATGTCCTGAGCTTAGAGTGGGTCAGGCGCATACTGGAGCAGATATACGCTAGGACCGTGTCGCCAAAGGTGGAAACGCTACGTGCGTACGAAAACGGAAGTGACAATGTGTATGGCGAGCTGCTCCCTCCGTTCTGCAGCGAAATTTTCAAAAAGACGAAGCTGAATCACGAGCAACTGTTCATCGACCTGGGTTCTGGAGTCGGCAATGTAGTGCTACAATCTGCTCTTGAGGTTGGGTGTGAGAGCTGGGGCGTCGAAATGATGCCAAATCCATGCACACTCGCGGAACTCCAAGCAAAGGAGTTTCCTGCACGAACCCGCTTGTGGGGGCTTTCTGCGGGAGCGGTACACCTGCGCCGTGGCGACTTCACGGAGAGTCGTGAAATCGACGAGGTCTTGAGGCGAGCCGACATCATCCTCGTCAACAATCAGGCGTTCACGCCACAGTTGAATGACAAGCTGATCCACAAGTTCTTGGATCTCAAGGAAGGCGCACAGATTGTCTCGCTCAAGCCGTTCGTACCCGAGGGTCATAAGATCACCACTCGAAACGTGTCGGCGGTCGTGAACCACTTCGTGCAACAGAAATTTGAGTATTTCAGCAACGCAGTCAGCTGGACTGACCAGGGCGGGAATTACTACATTGCAACCAAAGACAGGAAGCCGCTGGACGCCTTTCTCAAACGGAATAAGCTCCAGTAGGATTAAAGCAGTAGTGGAGGGCGGAAGGTAACAACCGTTCCTCAGACAGTGATGAAGGGTTTCGGAGGACGGTCAAGCTGTCTCGTCCTCGCATCGACATTCTGAGGTACTAGTACTTGGGGTATGCCTTTCGGGGGCCAGGACTTGCATTGGGACGGCATGGCTGCATTACGGACAGCTTCTTGAGATGATACCCAATGGCATATGTAGTGTTCGTGTACATGGTGCGTTTGCATTCACAACCCCAAAAGTTGTTACAGAATAATGTCCTGTCCACATCAAGTCTTCTCTCGGCAGATTTAGGAAGCCAAAAAAGACAAGCGATAGACAGCTGACCTTAGTCAATTGACGAGGTCATGGTTTTCTTCTTGCTGATCTGTCCACACCTTACACCGTGATGCTTGCGATGTGTAAGGCTCTAGCTAATTCCCAGCATTTTTACAAATGAACATGACATCGCCGACTTGCGAAGCACTGTGTACTCGATCGACGTCAATGGGATCCGTTGTCATCGACGCCGTGACAGAGCGCGCGGCAGAAGAGATGATGCATGATCTTGTTTGTGTGTTTGTAGAAGAGAAAAAGAGACGAAGTCGAAATTCGCACTTAATAAGTTCTGTGACCGGCGGATAGTCCCGCCGGCTCCGGCGAGTGCGTCCTCCGTTGTCCCTGAACTTGAGAAGGAGCAACGCCAGCTGGACAAAATAGTAGAGGACAGGTAACTGACAAGTACGCGGAGTCTACACTTCACCTTGCGAGCAAAGCTGCAGCTTCAAACAGCTGAATATTGATCAAGGCCTCAGAATGGTATGCGACCATGTGCAAGCCCCATGTGCTAAAGCACGTTATACTCACGACTTACATAGGTGGTCCTCTCAGCAGCGATTACCACGCGCAGTGGGAAGCCAGTCCTCGCCCGACAGTTTCGACAGATGCCACGATCCCGAGTCGAGGCGTTACTGGCATCCTTCCCCAAGCTCGCCGACAGCGCCTCGCAGCACACCACCGTCGAACAAGATAACGTCCGCTTCGTGTACCAGCCATTGGACGAGCTATACATGGTCTTGATCACCAACCGACAATCAAACATCCTCCAGGACATCTCCACGCTCCACCTGTTTGCACAGGTTGTCAGCTCGATATGCAAAAGCCTCGACGAGCGAGAGATCTCACGATGCGCCTTCGAGCTGCTGTCAGCATTCGATGAAGTGGTCACGCAGGGTTACCGAGAGAACTTAACCCTCAGCCAGATCAAGACCTTCTTGGACATGGAATCGCACGAGGAGCGCATTCAAGAGATCATCGCCAGGAATAAAGAGTTGGAAGCCTCAGAGGAGCGCAAGCGCAAGGCTAAGCAGTTGGAGATGCAGCGCAAGGAAATGTCTCGTGCTCGGGGAGTGGGCGGTGGGAATATCGGCAGCATGTCAAGGCAGCCGACGTACCCGACCTACACCCCTCCTGCGAACACGCCCAGCATGACCGATTCGTACGATTCGTATAGTGCTGCCAAGAACCAGAGTTTCAGCAAGCCACTCGCAACACGGGGCAAGGGTATGCAGCTGGGCAAGAAGAAGACCACCAACACTATGTTCGAGCAAGTACGCGGTGATCTTGGTCCAGAAGCAGAAGCGAATGCCCCTCTTGCAGGCGTTCCAGCGCCCACAGCTCAGCCTGTGCAGCCATCAATTCCTGCTACACGAGGCAGTATCGATCGCGAGGGCATTCATATCACAGTGGCCGAGGCTATTTCTGCCCGACTGTCACGCGAGGGTGCTATTGAGTCCTTCGAAGTAAAGGGCGACCTTCAGCTACGGATCACTGATGCCAGCTTAACGCAAGTCAAGCTCGACCTTGCGATCGGCGACACGAAGGGTGCTCAGATGAACGCGCATCCCAAGGTCGACAAGGCACAATTCAAGAATAACAGCACCATTCAGCTTACAGATACGAGCAAAGGTTTCCCAGCCAACAACAGCATCCAGGTCATGCGATGGAGACTTGCTGCAAAGCCAGACGATATCTCAGATCCACCCATCAAGTTCACCGTGTGGACCTCCGAGGTGTCCACAAACACATACAACATCACAGTCGAATATGAACTCACGGGCGACGACTCGCTCAAAGACGTGACTGTTGTCATCCCATACTCGACATCTGAGCCATCTGTCTCCAGCTTCGATGCCACATACGAAGTAGGCGGGGATAGCCTGGACTGGACGATTGGAGACGTTGATGACAGCAACCCCAGCGGTAGCTTTGAATTCGAGGCACAAGCATCGTCAGAAGCAGACTTTTTCCCCATGTCGGTGCGCTTCACGAAGAGCAGACCTTGGGTAGATATCGATGTGAGCAGCGTTAGCTTGCTGAACATGAACCAGGATGTTGGCTTCAGCAAGGACGTGAGATCGGTGGCTGAGGCTTACCAAGTTGTTTGAAGTCCGTGACTACGAGTGTACCGTTGTACGGACATTAGAGCTACAGCAAAAGCTACAAGCTTATTTTCCAGCGTGCCATTAATGCGCGAGCGTATTATCGCAGCGTCACTCAAGCTACAAGACGAATGCGTTTTCGAGAAGTATTGTTGACACTAATATGGTTCTTCTAGCACGAAACAGCGGAGTTATTCTGAGATACTATGTCATCCAACAAGTCTTGTCCATTAACTGATCACATCTTCGACAGACAGGTACCAGAACCGCACAGAAGCAACCTTCGTCTGGTCGGCCGAGGTTCTGCGGTTTCGATCTACGCCCTGGCAAGCGATCTCTCGTGCCCACGCATAGCAAAAGAAATGCAAAACATACAACACCCAGTGTTCCCATATGTTCCACCCATAGAGGACGGTCCGACCGATGCTTTCGAGTGTATTGACAGAAGACGTGGCTATAACGCCGTAGAAGCCTGCAAGAAGCCTGCATTCTACAAAGGCTACGGAAATCCCGTCACAGCGCTCAGTTCTATCCTGCCATGAACAGGACCCAATCCTCGCAAGATCTACAATCTTCAATTGGAGGGGCTCCTCTGCTTCGAGGTCACCATTTTTTTGCCTTCATCTATTGTGTTCTCCAGGACCGCCTTTCTCCCTCAAGAGCCGATCACCTCCAGAAGCTTCTTCTCTCCAACAGCATAGTCATCACGCGGCAGTCTTGAATTGTTTTTCGGGCTGCTTGCTCTTGCTCTTGCTTTCCCAACAGCACGTCCCGGGAAGTTTGTCACTCGCTTCCTACCTTACTGTTCTTTTGACTCTCCGTTCGACCAGTTGTACATTACTCCATGTTAAGTCGATGGTGGCGACCCATAGTTCTGATCCAGGTCGAAGGATGCAGTACGCCGTAAGCAACAACACCAAGAACGTTGTGCGAACTAGGAAGGAAAGCTATCTGCTGGAACAAATGATGTGTAGTGTTTCTGCAGCACTGATTAGCACACTCATACAACCGCTTGTGCTGTCTACCTGCCCTTTTCACCGCCTGTACGTGAACTGTTCTTACATATGCAACAAGCAGGGATATCTAGCATTTAAAACAATCTCGACAAAGTGTGCTAAAAGAAACACTAGCACCAGGTGAAGACAGGCGGCTTGCTCTTCACCATTTCCAGTCTTTCCACGATGACCTTCCTCATGCTGCTTTCCTGATCTGCCGCAGCTGCGAATCCGAGATCGCCATCATCATCGAAGTTGCCAATGCTATTGCTCCGTGAGAAATTCAAGCTAAATCTTCTACTTCGTGTCTGTAGACTTGTATGCCATTGTGTTCGAGGCACATCGTAGCTGAGTCTGTGTCCTCCAGTCCGGGATCTGTAAGTGCCAGGCCGCGGACCCGCTGCGGCGACACTCAAGGTCGAGGGAGAAAACTTGAGTTCCTTGCCTCGTAGCTCGGGCGAAAGCTGCTCTTTGATGACTTCCTGGACCTCGGGACGAAGTATGCCTTGTGAAGAATTCTCGCGAGACATATTGAATCGGTTGCTGTTGACATCTGTTGGTAGTGAGGTCCCCGTGAGGCCTAGCAGATCTGTAGTATTCGGCGCAGAAGCGGTGGCGGTTATGTCCATCTCTTCTTCCTCTTCGAAGTTACGGGGTGGTGTCGCAAGAGCAAGGGCGCGCTGCTGCGATTCAGCAGCGTTCGTTGCCGCAGCTCGCCGCCGCATCTCTTCCGAGGCACGTGGCAATGGCACTGCGACTGGAATGTCCACCAAATCATCCCAGACGTGAACACGATTCCGTCTCGTGAGTTCAAGTGGACCATGATCTGGCGTCTTCAATGTTTCAACCACGTTCCAGGCCTGACCTTTCATAACGGCCATCTGCCTCGCGAACATGCGCTCCTGGAAATCCGCATCGATCTCAAAGCACCTTCTGAGCTTAACCTGCGTCTCGCTCCACCATTCCTTTGAGGTAAGGAGTGGCAGGAAGTGCCGTCTCGTCTTGTCTGAGAAAGGTCTACCAATCAAGTTCACTGGCAGGAAAAGCCACCCAAATGGATAGCTTCGCCAAGCATCGGGATGTTTCCATGGCCACGATAAACTGTTATCAATTGCGCCCACTCTCGGCACGGCAATATCTCTTGATGTGGTATTATCACTGGGATTCACTGACATATTCTCGTTCCGTCGATGATATCCAGGATCATCATCATCTGAGATGCCGTTGAGCTGTGGTGGTTCGCTAATGATCGTGGCCTTGTGCGTTACCCGATCGATCTTGATCATCCAGTTGTCCGTGCCTCGATCAGTATTTCGCATGACATAATCCAGAATGACCAGCTTTTCCAGTTCCTCTCTAAAGCTTTGTTGTAATTCTTCACTCCAAAAAGCGGGTTCCTGCCGGCTTTGTGATCCCGCGCTTGTGCCTTCCTCTTCATCATCACTATCGTACCCATAATCCGCGCCTGTCCTGCTCTTAGGTCTACACGACTCGTCCCATCGCTTCCGACGCTTACGTTTCTGAGAAGGAACATCCGAGAAGTTCTGGTTTGTCTGATCTGGCCAAGGGTGCTCGCGGAAGAAGTCCGTGGCGCCTTTGTAGCCTTTAAGGAAGACCTGGAAGGAGCCCAGCTTCTCCGGCAGCGGCTTTCCCTTTCTGTAGTATGCCCTTCGATCCATCCAATCATAGTGGAAGCTCTTGCTGCTGAAACCAACGACATCAGTGTATGGTACTAAATTCGTCCGGAGCTGACAATCTAGTACATAGGCGGCTGCTTCTGATACATAACTCAAGTTCGGAATGAGCATTGCACGTCCAAAGGCAAATGGGAACAGGTTTCGATGTATCCACTTGGTCCATTTGGGGTTCTTGCTGGCATAGGGCTCTTCGTCTTTGGGCTTGAACACAGCTATGGTCTTCCCACCACTGTTACGCGCAAAGTATGAACCACTACTACCTTGTGAAATGAGCTTTGGATGTATTCCGAGCTCTATAGCAGTTCTGACAGACTCCACAAGATCGTCAAATTCCAGCTTGGACATCCGCTCGGTACCATGGTCATAATCAGCGTCGAGCGTCTCCTTAGTCGCAGGTCGAATCCAGTCCGGCGCCTGGAAAACAGAGTGATGGATCTCTAGCTGCTCCTGATCAGACGTCTTGCCTCGTATTCTCCTGATCTTGAAGCGATCCTTGATCTCGTCCGCCCACCGTTCTAACCTCGCATTGATGGCCTTGATATCCACGCCGCTGTTCGCACGTCGCCGCCGTCCAGATTTAGTCGGCGTGCTGGACCCGCTGGGCAGGCGCATATGATCCCGGCCCCGTGGTTGTATGGGGGCATACTCGGCGTTGGGCGACGAGATTGTGTTCGAGGGGCCGTTGAAGGGGTCTTCGTTATCCGAGCTCTCCTCTTCCTCCTCTGCCTGCGCTATGCGAGCATACCCCGATGTCGCAGGCCTGTTACCAGGCATTGCAGATATGGTATAGTGTGCTACCGGTCATGAGCAAGATTGAGACTGTGCAACATGCCGTCACAAAGTTTCAATGCTTAAGCAGAGTGCATGTGTCCAGGGTTCGAGGTGGATATCCAGGATACGTACCGGCTTTGAGGCTCTGCGGCAAGTGGGTCTCGGGCTGATCGCGGCCACTGGCGTGCTAACTAGCTGTGGAAACGAAAACAGTGACTCTCCGAATGATGCTCGATGCACAAACCCTCCACATTGATTGGCAGGAGATCACCAACGTCCTACTTGTGTATAGGCTCGAAATGTTGTGCGCTCATTGATCATCATGCGCTCCCAGTCATGCTTCACTTCGCAAGCAATACTTGTTGGACTGAAGCGTTGCCGGCGGGCTGCGCCATTGACTTTCGCCCCACGATCTCTGCCGAATGCCCATTGCCGTCACGGTTGTGGTCATTATGATGAGCAGCATTGGAGGTTGGACGTCGTTTGCAAGACGTCCCCAGATTTCATGTCACGGTGCCAGACGGCTGCGACAAAGGCAATCAACGCGTGTTTGGATATTCGCAATCTGACGAACGGTTCGGGACGAGCGTCTTATCTGGCTCTCCTATCTCGATGCTGTCTGTACCTGGTCGCAACTTATTCTCCGCGCACACACAACACAAACACAAGCACTTCCGTCTTGTGTCCAGCGTATAGACACGCACGTGCGTTGGAGCGTTCGTAACAGCAGCCTAATCATAATACTCTCATTCATCCTCCTGCCAGACACCCGCTCTCGCCTGTCTACAGCCAGCCTCGAGAGCCGACCCGACACGAAGGAGGAAGCATTGCCGCTGTCTGTCCGTACAGAGACAACAACTGCACCATCCCGAGACCGACATCCGCAGCTTCGGCGACATTCGACTTCTCGTGGTCCTCCATCTTGCCGCCGCCTCAATGCTTCAGTACGCTGTCCCGAACACGACGCAGCACTTCCCAAGATCGCAACAAGTGTTCCCGAACCAGCCATCACAGCCGCACAGCACGATACAGCAAAGCGGCTACGAGATACCCCGGCCGCCGTCGACGGCATCACAGCACTCATATGACCACATGCGACATTCCTCATTCAGCGGACGCGTGGAGGGCAACAACGATTCACTCTGCGCCTTAGCCGCTTGCGCTGCACAAGCTCCTGCTGCAGTCACTCGGCAGAACAGCAACGAGGGAAGGTACGTGGACAGCTATTGCACATGTACCATCAACACGCCCGCTGCGCAGATGGACAATGACTATTTATGTCTGTCCAGCACCCGTTACTGGGATGTTGTGCCGACCTCGACGCGGCTACTGATAAGAATGCTCGGCGGAGAGCACTCGCACCTCCACTCTTCGACTTCGAGCAACTGATTCTTTCTCTCTGCAGTACGCGATCTTCGACACCATTCAACAACAATAATCCGCAAATGGCCGCGCAGTCTACGCATTTCTCTGCCCCTGCATCGACGAGTGCATCTGTTGCTGTAAGTCGTCATATTCCACAAAATTGTTGGCGACCAATCCCCGCGACTTCTTTAGTCAAGCTTCCTTATCGATTGCGAGGAGAGATTGGGTTGAGCGCCACCGGTGCGTTTGTGTTCCAACACAACACCATGTCATGTCCACATTGAGCGTTATGGTAGCCGCACCGCGCATGAAAAATGATGGCCTCATTGTCTTCGCTGTCTCACCACGTCGGGATTTCCATCTGCTCTCTGTTATGGCACGCAAACTCTGCAAAGAAAGCCGGGCTAATTGACCTCACAGCCGGTGTGCCAAAATTGCCAAACATCAACTACACCTCTTTGGCGGCGAGACGAGAGTGGTTCGGTACTCTGTAATGCCTGTGGCTTATTCCTCAAGCTGCACGGCCGACCTCGACCCATCAGCCTGAAGACGGACGTGATCAAGAGTCGCAATCGCGTCAAAACGTCACAACCAAAGAAGAGAGAGAGCCAAGGCGGCACCGATGGCGTGGTGCACGTCTCGAATGGCTATCCAGCCGCGCATCCAGATCTCGCTCATGGAGCGCTTCATCCGCCGCAGCATCAGCATCAACACGGCCTGCCTATGGGCATGAATGGCGAGCAGCACCATCATCACAGAGTTCCATCGCCAGGCTCGGCTGCAAATGGCGACACCTCCAGCCAACACAACTCAAACATTGCCCCCCAGCACATCTTTGACACTGTGTCTTTGCCGCATGATACCTTCGCTAGCCCCAGTCTGCCTCAGTTCCAGCTTCGACAACCAAGTCCTGCATCGAGCTCGCTCAATGGCGCGTCTGTACACCATGTGGACCCGCCACAGAGCTACGATGTCCTGGTATCGCAGAACAAGTCTCTGAGCACGCGCGTTAGCGAACTGGAGGTTATCAATGATCTCTACAACGGCAGAGTAAAAGAACTCGAAGCAAGCGAGCAACAAGCACGAGAGAATGCTCAGGTGAAGGACGACGAGGCTCAACGACTATACGCCGAACTCGCAGCAGCCAGGGCGAGAATCAGGGAGCTCGAGGCTGAGCATGAACCAGCACGAAAGAGAGTCAAGAACAGCAGTGATTCAGGCGACAGAAGCGGCGACAGCACTCCTGGCATGGAGAGCGGTGCAGAAGCAAGTGCGTAACGGACGAAGTAATGACCAAAAGCGACCATAAGCATGCCTGATTGAGAAATCGGCAAGTGTGGTGTTGATTGCTTGCTTGTTTGCTTGCATAATACCCCATGTAGCAATGATGTTTCAGACTAAGCTAGTACCGCAAAGAATACGAGGACTAATTCCACCACCAACCCACAATGAACTTCATGGTGCAGGCAAGAGTGCCTTTGCTGCAAGATGTAATGGAAAAGTCGAGCTCGAGCACCTGTCCTACCATGGTTCTACCTGTGACACACGAGCTCATGCACGCCAGCAACCCCACACAGGCAGCTCACGAGGTCAAGCAGAACAGAGAGCATCAACAAATAACAAGCGATGGACTGCTCCCTAATTCGCCGCAGCACAAGCCGCGTTGACCTCGATGTGACTTTCGCTCACTCCAGCCCAAAACAATTAGCATAATACGTACTCGTTCCAGGCCAATCACTAAAGATCTTGATAGCCCCAACCTGCTGGGCAATCACGTCAATTACAGTGAACTCATCCCCATCATTATCAATCAAATTCGCCACACTCTCGTAATAATAGCCTCCACCCTCAACCTCCAATGGTCCCGACCTCTCAAACGACCAGGTGATGATATCCAGCCCGGCCTCTTTAGCAGCAATGGCATACTCACTCGGCACAATCGTCCCCGTAGCATTATCCGCTGCGATAAGTTGCCATATGCTAGGCGCAACAATCTTGACGCCTCTGGCAGCCAGATCGGGGAGCGAAGCGATTGCGTCGACGTAGCCTGTTGCAGTGAGGTCGGCGCGTTCGTCCAGGTACACTGCTTGTGATCCGTAGGCGGGCTCGTGCTCGATCCAGTAGAAGATGTCGTCTGGCAGGAAGGATTGTAGCCAGACTCGGGAGGGATCGATGCCAGCTTCGTTGAAAGTATCCACAATTTGCTGGCTAAAATCTTCTTGCGTGTAGTCGCCTTGGAAGGGGAGTTCGATCTCGGGCGTTTTGGCTTCGGCGGTGAAGTTTAGGCCGTAGGAGTCGACGAGCGCTATCTGTTCTTTGAGAGACATTGTTTCCGCGCAGGAGTAGCTGTACATGTTGGTACGCCAATCGGGTGTGCTGCCGGTGCGACCCATGTATTGTGATGTGTTGACTGCGTTGAAGGTGGTGGCTTCCATCTCTGCGCAAAGAGATTTGAACTCGGCGAAAGTTATATCGGAAGTACAGCATTTGGCAGAGGCGTCTGTGCCGGTCTCGGCATCGTAAGGAGTGAAAGGTCCGGAGCACTTTGCGGCGAGCTCAGGGCGTGCTAAGATGTCGGTTGTGTAGTGAAGATCGCAGTTCGAGTGGCGGCAGACAAGTTCGCGGTCGGAGGTGAATGAGACGTCACACTCAATGATACCTGGCACTATCATTAATTATGTGCTTCCAACGCTTCAGATCCGCATGCTGACCTGCACCCATTCGAACAGCTGCCTCGTAGCTCTGCTTGCTGTGCTCCGGAAACATCAATGGCGCGCCACGATGCGAGATCGACCAGGAACTGGTCTGTTTCTCGTCTTCTTTGCAGCTTTCCAACTTATCCTTCAGTGGTCCTTCATCCATGTCATCCACTAGATAATACGGCCTGGGACCAAGCTGAACATTGAGCTTCTTTGCCTGATGAGTCGGCCTGCCTGGATGGTATGGCTGCAGCTGGTCACCATTGTCGCCGCGGCTGTTCCACAAGTCGCGCCATTGATGGCCCAGATGGGCCCAACCTCCGGAAGTTGGAGCTGCAGTACTCAATGCAACGGTCATACACGCTGCTACGAGCTGCAATGTCGTTGATATGGCCCGCATGTAGGACAATTGATCAAGGAGCGGCAGTACACGCGAGTCCACGCAAACAGGAGGGCGCGAACAACCCAAGAAGACTTGGTAAAGATGGAGAGCTACACATGCTCTTGTACGCTCTCATTGTTTTCTACCTTGCGATCGTCCAGCCGTTCCTGCATCTTGGCTCCATGCAATCGAACTGCTTAGTGTGCCTGTGGGAGGCTAAAAGATTAGATCGTGTTGATGGATTGGTGAAGAGGCATGAAAAGTGGGAAAGCCATGAGATGCGGTTAAGCTGCCCAGTCTTGGCAAGACACAGGAACGTCTTGGCCTGGGCAAAGGTGGCACCACGTGCCACTGCATCAAAAGCCGTTGTGTACGGTGATAGAGACACGCTCTTGGCTGGCAATGAAGGCTTGCCTATAGAATTGACGCCTTGGTAAGGCATCGTGGAGCTCCGAGAGTACTGCATCGTGACATTCGCATCATATTCTAATTTGCTCGAACGAGTATTTGCCAACAGCTCTGCTCTTCTGCTGCGCGATGGCGGCTTTGCTCTTTCTGCCATCCTTTGTGGCCCATGTCCGCACAATCGGCGGCTCAGGTCTCCCTCCAATTGGCATAAGTTTCTCCTCCATGGGGATATCGTCATCTGTCTGGAACTTTCGCTTCGAAGCAGAGCTCGATTGTTGCTCAAAGGCGCCAGCAGTCTTCTTGACATTGCTAAGAAGATTGGTCAACAGCTCTGCCTCGAATAATCCTTCAACAGCAGCGCTGATCTCGTTCTTCATGTCCTGAATCAGTTGCTGAGTCCCATCGATATCCGCGCTAAGGCCGACTAGCCAACCGTGGAGGCCAATCGCGTCCACAGCGCAGCTGAAGAGGTGTGCAATCGTGCGGATCGCGAGGTCGCTGGCACTGACTTCTTCTGTGTCCGGTAGCTCGGGGAGCTGATCATTACTTGTTGGGTCTTGCTCCAGGTATTGTTGCGTCCAGCCGCCATTGGCAAGCTCAATGCGGAGCAAGCACAGGAAGAATATCAGATCAGTATGCCCGAGTGTATCGTGCATTGCTTGCACAACATCTTTGTGCGGAAATGCTTGCATGCGATTAAGTAAGATCCTGAATGCATGAGTCCTGATGGCGAGTCCGGATTCCAGTAGGCTTTCAGCTTGATCAAGCTCTTTCTCAACCGCTTCGATCTCTGACTCAACATTGCCATCTGCCATATCGATATCTCTGGCGATCAACTGTGCTGAAGGAGAGATAGCGTCTTGCTTGTTCTGCAGGGATTGTATCAAGATTTGCAAACCCTTTACAACATCATGAAGAGCCCAATGCACCTGCAATGAGATCAAGTCACACATTAGTGTAAGATTGGGCTCGACTTCGGCGATAGCTAGCATGATATCGCCTTGGGCCAACTTCCGCTTGCTCTCTGATGTGGTAGTGTCGGCCAGCATGACTTGATGCATATGGTCTGGTGTGAGATATCCGGCAAGAGCCAGAAAACGCAAGACGTTGCTTGACATCAAAGTGATCTGAAGATGCCCAATTGCGGTCGTTCGCTCGTCATCAGACCGCCACGCGAACATTCTTCGTAGTAGATATGACGTACGTTTCGTATCCACGTGCTGGGGATCGTAAGAGGTGACAGGCAGGTCCCAGAGGTCGACATCCTCATCGTGGTAGCCGTTTGTTATGCTACTAGTGCCGTGTTCGCCTCTTGTACTGTCAAGATGAAGCATTTTGGCGACGAATCCTTCCAGGCCAACAGCATCCAAAGTCTCGAACAGTTTGTCAACTTTAGCTCTCCACTCCTCCCACCTTCGCTTTTTCTTCTCTTTCGTTTCGCCTTCGAGCAATATGGTATTGCCTTTACCAAGTACATCCAGCAAGACAAGCTCCTGAGTCTTGACTCTACGGCCGTTTTCAAGAACGTCTCCCACCTGAAAGGCGACAAGGTTAGTTCCGGAAATTGCCACCAGAAGGCTCAGATCACTGAATTGAGTGACGAGTTGGACCGCAGACGAACGTTGGCGTTCGATAGCTTTATCATCCACATCCTGCTGCTCGGAAGGGTAGGGCAAGGAACTTAGCATCGACCCATACTTCGTATCGTATACCACAATCTTGTTGGATGTGATCACTAGCAAAGTGGCTGACGAGAACCGAACGAAGCTCATAACATCCGAACCACTCTTGCGTCCCAACTCGAAAGAGACTCTTGGTGTGGTTCCGGACAGGTCGTAGATGGTCAATCGGTTGTCTAGATGTTGGTATAGCATGCCAGATGCAGCATGTAGCTCGTACTTGGCACGTTCTGTTCCTTTGCTGTGCCGTGATGGCAGCTCGTACACCAGGACGTCCTCCAAGGACGATCTGCTGCCTTGTAGAGGATGCCCAGACGTGTTCCGCATAGCATATATGTGCAGTGCTCTTTCAGTCCCTGTTCGCCGGAGCTGGCAGAGCAAGGGCGGCCCAGTGGCATCTTCAGCTCCTTGTGAGGACGGATCCAAGACTGCCAAGACATCTTCTCGGTTGTTGAGCAGACCTTTGCGGGCAGATTCGAAGTCAACAACGGCAGCATATTCGACGTCAACACTGTCTTTGCTTGTGGCCGTGTGCTCCCACCTGGCGGCAGAGAGATCTCCCTGCACGCAGTCCACATGGCCATTACTGTATGAGACAACGACAGAATGGCTGTCGCTCTCCTCGGCAGCAGACATATGCCCGGCAGGCACAATTTCCAAAGCCACGACGTTCGCATGTCGCAGCTTCCGTTCTCGCCTGGTGGGCGCTCGTGGCCCTCGTTCGTCGCTCGTCGGCTTTCCCAGATTCTCCTTGATACTCACCAGTCGCGCCTTCTGCCTGCTCGCACCATCGTAGACTGCGAGATATGTCTGGCGTTGGGGCTGCAATGGCTTGGCTCGTTTGCAGTATATCGAACATGGCGCAGCGGCGAGGTAGGATTGTGGTGGTAGCGCATACGAGCTGACAGTGCTTTGGTCTTGCGTCTACCGACAATCAGCAAGAGAACCCTGAGTTCGAACGACACTGTGCGGCATACATTGTAGATGCTCACGCTTTCGCCGTCCACGCCAACAGCCACTTCATGCCGTTTTCTCTTCCGCGATGCTTTGATGCTGTGTACGGGAGCCCCAAATATGCGCCCATGCTCGGCATCCAGTGGTCTTGGCAGTGCTGCAATGGTGTACGGCTCCTCGATTCCTCCCGACATCTTGGACGACCGCTTTTATCAGAAGATCTTGGAGAGCTTCACCCAAATGTAAATTTACCTCGAAGACCGTCAGTGACCCAAGCAGTTTTTAGTTCCCGGCCGGGCCGAGATCCGAAAGCGGCGCGTCCACGGCGCGTCATCATCTCGATTTGATCACGAAACAGACGCGGTTTGATGGTCGACGTTCGTCCTTCGAGCTCACATACCGCCATATACCACCTCCATATAATATACCACAACTGGACAAGCCTCGCCATGCGGTCTTGCGTCCTATGGCAGCAGCATCACTTCTTCCTGCCATGAGCACCGATATCGAGAAGACGGTGCACCCGTTCTTCACAAAAGGCATTGCTTCACGAACGCAGTAGTGTTTGTCAGTCCTGCTAACATGTGATCCAGCTCCTCCAAAGCAAACGCTCCCAGAAAGTAGACGCGACGACGATGACGAGTCCTTCGCGAACGGTGCCGACGACGAGGTACAAGAAGAACAGCCAAAGAGGACGAACAGTAGGCGGCGAAAAAGGAACAACGATCAGTCGCAGCAGAAGGCAAAAACGCAAAGAACCCTTGCCGAGATAGTAAATCCCAAGAGTGCGACGCCAGTCGTAGAGGAAGTTATTGAGGTCTGCACATCTGAACCAGATCTGAATCCTGGACGTAAGAAACTCCGGCGAACCAACGACAGTGGTGCGGGAGAAGTTGGACCGGCGACGCCAGCAGTGCACGTAGAGGTGTCACCCAGTACGCAACCGCGAGAGTCGTCGCCAAGGGTACTCATACCAGCATCTTCACCTCTGCCCACAACGTTTCCGACCCCAAACTCGGATGCATCTGCTGGTGCCGATAGTGCAGAGACCAGTAAAGTGACCGCTGCGCCAAGAACACCGCCACAGAAGCTCTTGAGACTCAACGCCAATGGCAAGTTCAGATCTCCATCCATCAAGAAGGCCTACGTCGAGGAGGAATCGAAACCAGGAAACCCAAAGATACGCGGTAGACGGAGAAAGTCAGCTGTTGTCAGTCCGGAGAAGCACCTTGTGGTGCAGTGTCGATATGGAAATGAGGCGGCAACACGCAAGGAAATAGGGGAGAAGCTAGCTCGCATCATGTCTGGAGATGAGCGCGTTGATCTAGACAATGTGAAGCTTACGCCGAAGAAGAGCACATTGAAGAAACGTACTCCTCGAAAGCCCAAAGCGACTCATCCGTTCTTCGCTGGTCAGAAGGACGAACCAGCGCCGCCTAAGCCAAAGTCGCCTCGCAAGACAACAGCTATAACGCCAGGCAAGCTACGTGTCAAGGCCTTGTCAGACAAGATGCCGCATTCTACGTCCGATGTCAGCAACTTAACATCGGCACTTCTCCGAGATAGGTTCATGACGAAGCATCCAGGTGCCAAAGAAGCTCCCTTCCCTGAGCGTGGTCTTGCGCACGTTCGAGGCTACGATGATCGTGATATGGAAAGACTGGGACTCAACGCACGCCACTCGTTGCCATGCAGCAGAAGGAAGCGAAAGGCAACCAAGATGCCTGTGCCTGATAGCGAGTGCATCCTCGCGAGGTTTGCCGCACAGCTTGCGCCAGAACCGGAACGCCAGACTCGCCCAGATGGCTTTGTGGAAGCAGATCCATTGCTACAATTGCCTGAGCAGCTACTCATTACAGGTCAAGACATTTCTCAAAGAATCAGAAAGCAACTGTCAGTCAGCTTGACTGACCACAACGAGGACGAGCTATCATTCCCCCCTATGCACCATGCGCAGCACCCGGCACTGCAGAAACTATACGACAGGATACCAACCATTTTGACGGCGTTTGACGAGCTCCGAGGAGAGACCTGCCAGTGGGCTCAAAAATATGCTCCCTCGTGTGCTGCAGAAGTGCTGCAGCCAGAAAACGAGATGGCGACTTTGAAGAAATGGCTGAGTTCGCTCGCCGTGCAGGCAGTTGTTGGGACAGCTCCAGCGGCTGCGAATTCTTCCCGGGCAAGACTGATTGACAAGCCCAGGAAGAAACGCAAGAAGAAAGCCAATGACCTTGGTGATTTCCTCGTTGACAGCGATGAGGACGTCCATGACACTAGCGAGATCGCAGAAGATGGACAGGCTCTTGGTACCAGTCGTACAATGCCTAAAAGCATCGTCCAGATTGCACATGATGGTATCAAATTGAGCAACGCAGTCCTTCTCAGCGGACCTCATGGATGTGGTAAGACTGCCGCAGCTTATGCCGTTGCCAAAGAGATGGGGTATAGAGTCTTCGAGATCAGCTCGAGCGAGCGCAGAAGTGGTCGAGATGTGCTTGATAAGATCGGAGACATGACTGAGAATCACCTTGTCAAGCACCACGGGGCAGGGTCCGTCGAGGCATCTGACACTGAAGGGTCCGATCGCATCGATGAAGCATTCCAGAAAGACCTTGACAGTGGCAGACAGGGCAAGATGAGTGCTTTCTTCCAGTCTCAACTACAATCCAGGCCAAAGACAGTTGAGCCCAAGAAAATCATAAAGGCAAAGACAATCATAAAGGCAAAGACAATCAAAGCGGTGAAAGAAGCCATCAAGAAACAGCCCAAGGATCAGCAACAGAGTCTAATCTTGCTGGAGGAAGTTGACATATTGTTCAAGGACGACAAAGATTTCTGGTCTACAGTACTGAAACTCATCACGACCTCAAAACGACCATTCATCATGACTTGCAACGACGAGGAACTTGTGCCCTTGCAAGCCATGTCGTTACATGCCATTCTGCGCTTTGACAATCCTCAGGTGGATCTTGCCACGAACTACATGCTTTTACTCGCTGCTGCAGAGGGCCATGTTCTGGAGCGAGATGCGGTCTCATCCATCTACCGAAATCACAAACATGATCTGCGCGCTACTATCACTGAGCTCGACTACTGGTGCCAGATGGGAGTCGGCGACGAGAGAGGAGGCCTTGGCTGGATCTACCAACGATGGCCGCCAGGCTCAGACGTCGATGAAGCAGGAAGAAAGCTGCGCATCGTGAGTAACGGCACGTACCAGGAGAGCATGGAATTGCAGCCAAGCTCGACCTTGGACGCTCATGGCGCGTTGCTCTGGGCGTGGAGCGAATATGGTCTTGAGCCAGCAACGACATTAGTCTGGCCACATCTCGCTACGTATAGTACGCCGACTATGGGCGAAGGAGAAGGGGATCGCCGGAAACGATTAAGGAACTACTCGAACTTTGCCGAGGCTCTGAGCGCTGCGGATTCATGCTGCGCTATCGGACTGCCTGACAGCAGGCCATTCGACCCAACACAGCCAGATCTTCCCGACAAAACGCGAGACTATCATATCGAAGGCATGGCACTGCTGCAGACGAACGAGACTATTGACTATGCTGGCACAAGTAGAGAATTGCTTGCTGCTCAGACGTGGTTCGCTTGGCGAGGATGCTACTTGTTCCCACAGACTAGCGAGAGTGACGGCACAAGTATATTGAGGACGGCCTTGTTGACTCGACATGCGTCTGATGCCTATGCTGAAGTCACTCTTGACCGGCGTGCGTTCTCCTGCTTCGACTCAATTTCTGTGGCATCCGAGAACAGCATCTCCATGGGATCCGGCCTGCTGCAGTCCGCCTTCGACAGCCCGCTGAGCGTCATCACAACCGACCTCGCCCCATACGTGCGTTCCATTGTGCAGTACGACCAGGCTCTCGAGCAGCAACGCGAGCGATTGAGTCTGCTCATGAGTGATGGGTATGGCCGCAGAGCCAAGCGTGCGAGGACGACAAGAGCAGCCAGGAGCGCGCTGGAAGGTGGTCAACGGGCTACCACGCGTCGCTCGAATTGGTTCACCAAGAACCTCGAGACATCCGCTGTACTTGCCACGGCTGGATCATCCTGGCCCAAGATTCTGCCAGACGTGCCCGTCTCTGCCACTGGATCTGTGGAGATAGCATCGCAAGGTACAGAGCCTCCTGCTTCAAGCAGGGAGGATATACAGTACGAGGAGTGACAGCAGAACTCATTTTTGGCTCTTGAGTTGGCTGATATTAGACCGCGTGGCTGGAACACGCCACAAACATATAGCATCGTCCACAAATCTGTAGACGACCATCTTTCCAGTATCTGGCTATGTATCGGCAGTGTCGACACATCACTTCTTAATGATATCGATACTAGCGTCGTTCTCATCGTTCTTCTTCTTCTTCTTGGCAGGCCGACATCTTGCTTTCCCCCCCCCATTCAGACATTGCATATCCGCTATATAACGCCAGCAGCGTGCAGCGTGCAGCGCTTCGCTTACATCCCGGCCCCACTGTCTTGCCCTGCGCAAGTGAGTGACCCTAGCCACGGGTGCTGCGTACACCGTGCCCAGATAGAGCAGCGGCATTATTTACGAATGCGGCAATTGTGGTTTGGTTGCACCGGAGACGAATGCGGATGTGCCCCCCCGGGGGGGGGTCGATGAGAGCTGCTGCGGAGTGAGTGGGATGTTGGCTCGGATCTGCCGATATGCGGTGGTGAATAAGTACGACTCCTGTGCGGGATCAGCCGAGGAGTTACCTTCCAGGTTGATGGGAAGGATGGATGATGGGGTTTGATCTATGAGGAGATAGGTTGTTGAAGGAGGAGGAGGCTGGCGTCAAGACAAGAACGAGGATGGATTTCTATGCGGGATGTATGTCCGCATGCGCATTTGGTTTGGGATGAGGGGGAAATAGAGATTGGGAATATGGCAAGAGGGGATTGTATACAGGGCTTTTTGGGTGGTTGCTTGAGAAGGATGTTAGTAGAGCGAAGGTGGCGGAGGTTTTTGGGCATTACGAGCTTATGCATAAAGGGAGCTTTTTCATATATCGAGCAAGACTTATTCTTACGTTGAGCACTGGAATCATATGCCGTGACCTCCTGGACTATGGGTTACAAGGAGACAGCGAAGCACGAGGTGTTCAGGCGGAGATTTAGCGCGTCTGAGGTGGTTACTGTTTGTAAGGAGATCCTAATGAAGTGACTACGAGTGACAGGCGTCTAGAATGCGCAAGGAGGAAACATGTTTCTCTCAGCCTGCTCAATGTATATACTCTTGCTGCTCGAGGTTGAGAATGCCGCATTTCTGACAGGTATCTAGGCGTTATCGTCTACCAATCTGCAAACTGCAAAGAAGCTGGTTCATATCGCAGGACAAGCGGCAGGATTGTCTCGTATCTGCTGGACCACAATGGAAACCCTAGGGCTTCGACACCGAGCGGGAGGGTCAAACAGGAAGGTACCAGCGCGAAGAATGGCCTCCAAGAGGGTGGAGCATGAATGCAGCCCTCTTTGTCTGCTGATACCTTTTGCCGCCACGGTGTCAAGAGTGGACGATCACACTGCAAAGCGTTGGCCCAGACGACGCTAGCGCCAAAGTACAGAGACTTACAGTGCCCGGAATGCTACGAATCTCGTGCTTGGTGCCGTGTGTCTTCAGATATTGTGCTAAGCGCTCCTGTTCTCCTCACCACAGCATCGTGCCATGCCCTTAAGCAGCTCTCCTCCAGCTACCTGCAAGGTTGCGGTTGACTGCGGGTGAACTCTGCTGGAAGTCTCGTCGAGGCCGGTCCTGGCCGCTACCAGCACGAGTGACAGGCTTGATTTGCTGTCGCGCCAGGCGAATCTTGTATGTTGCGCCAGAAGTTGTTTCCTTGCCATACAGAGCCTCTAAAGCTGCTTGCGCTTCCTCTGCACTCGCCAGCTCCACGAAGCAGTAGTAGAAGTCATCTTCGGTAGTCTGTTTTGACTCATGTGGAGTCTTGAGATTACTAATGTGGCGTATCTCTTTGCCTTCGAACAATGCCCTGATCTCGGTCTCTAGTGCCTCCTGATCGGAGAAGCGTGCTGCCAGGCCACCAACGAAAAGTTTCGGGGTGCCCTCGAGTTGCTCTCGATGCACTTTGTTACTTCCCGCGGGGTTTCTTGCCATAGCAATCTTGTAGACGCCACCATAGGGACTCTCAGTCCCACTCAGCATGGTCACTGCGTTCTTGGCATCCAGCGGGGTGGCCACGTCAATGAAGCAGGTGTAACGGTTGCCCTGTTCACTCCATGAGCTGTGGTGAGGTGAGATCAGCTTGCTTACGGCCTCAACGTTGTAGTCTGCAAAGAGCTTTCGCATCTCGACGTTCAATGAGTCCTGGTTCGGAATGCGAGGCAGACCTCCAATCCACAGACGTCGACCTTCCTCGGCAGGCTGAGTCCAGTGAGCTTGAGCATCGTCTCTGTTCCAGCGGTCGAAGGCATAGGCTGTGTCTGGGTTTGCTTCCGTCGATGGCACTTCGCGGGGCTTCCAACCTCGGGCGTAGGTCTTCGTGGGCAGTCGCTCACCTGCATCTTGTCGTCTTTGCGTCTTCTGATTGATCCTGATGGGTCGGCCTTGCAGATGTAGACCCTTGATATCCAGGACCCGCTGAGCTGTCTCGTGGTCATGGAAGTCTACAAAGCAATAGCTTGGGTTGCGTCCCGTGAACGGATCAGTCGAGAGATCGACCTTCTTGCTGTCATGCGTTAGCACGCCATATAGAAGAAGATTCAGCAAGCACACTTACATCTCAATGCCATTCTCTGCGAAGAGAGCCTCAACGTCCTGTTTAAGGGCAGCGTATGGCAGATTGCCCACATAGAGCCGGGGCGTATCGTCGGCGACCATTGTTTGCGTCCACACGAGAGGATTCCTGAAGAAGTTGATGTCTCGGTAAACGTCTTGCTCACTCGACTTTTGCTAGGCAAGTCCTTGCTTGCATGGAGCTAGTTAGTTAGTCTATGGAGGCCCGAGGGAGTGACCGATCCGATCCGAGCCGAGCCGAGCCGCAGCGGCTGCGTGAGCTTATCTTGTGCATGAGTATAAACCCAAGAACCTGTTTGTGAACAAGGGTTACCCTCCCACATCCATCTCTACATGTAGGGTCGAAAGCTGCTACCGTCGACAAGGGCATACCTATTATCCATGGCAAACACATGTCGCAGCAGCGATCTATGGGAAGATCTGCACGCATAACCGAGGTCGGCCGAATGGTAGCAAGTAGCAGTAGCTTCTAAAGCTTGGAAATGCCGACTAACCGTTCACCTGCCGCTGCAGAAGCTCATCATCTCATGCGGATGTTCGAGCGATCGCCTAATAAGCACACAATTCGTTGAGTGGCAAGCGCGTGAACAGCACGCACGTCGTGGCTTCTCGCGATGATCTTGATCTTTCCCGCTCTCTCTTTCTCTCTCTCTCTCTCTCCCTCCCCACCCCGAACACCCACCAACCAAGCGTCACTTCTCAGAGGTCATTATAGCACTCTTTCGCTCGTTCTCCTTCCAAACTCAGCAATCCAATCCAACAGATGCATCGCCTCTCGTTTTACCGAACATGACGCACAACGCCAAGCAAGAAACTCATGCAGAGCAGTCACCTGCACCTGAAAGTCGAATAGGTCTGGATAAGCCCACGGGAGGTCTCGTTGGAGAAAATACAGATGCCGGTGCTAGAGCGGAACACGATGCTGAACTGGACATTGAGAAGTATGCTGAGGTGAAATCCAGCGACAACTCCAGGGAGAATTCCAGCTCGCCTTCGAGATGCCCAAGCGAGCACGATGGGGACGAGCCAACTGTCGTGTCGTTTCCAAAGGGTGATTCGGAGAACCCATACAATTGGAGCCTGGCGAAGAAGCTGTACGTGACCATTACGTGCATGGTATTGGTTTTGAACAGTACCATCGGCAGTGCTTTGCCATCTGGAGCGACGAAGGAGACAGCAGCATATTTCGATGTTACGAATCAGACACTCCTTGTGCTGCCAGTGTCGATCTATCTTATCGGTTATGTGCTCGGACCTTTGGTGAGTACTTCTGTGAATGTGTCCTCCGAAGGATGCTTACGGACAACAGGTCTTCGCACCCATGAGCGAATCATTTGGCAGGAAATGGGTTGTCATGAGCACTTTCGTCGTCTTCACTGCGTTCAATTTGGGAAGTGCTCTTGCGCCAACTTTCCCGGGATTGGTCGTCATGCGATTGCTCACCGGCATTGGCGCCTCTACTCCAGTTTCAGTCATCGGCGGCATGTACGCCGATATCTACGACAACCCGAAGGCTCGAGGTCGAGCTGTGACGATGTTCATGGCCGCCACGACGTGGGGACCACTTGCCGGCCCTATCATCAGCGGCTTTATCGCACCAGTCTCCTGGCGCTGGTCATACTGGGTTGCTCTCATCATAGCTGGCGCGACATGGCCGTTCTTGCTATTCATTCCTGAGACGTACGGCCCGATCTTGTTGAAGCGCCGCGCTCAGCGGTTGCGCAATGAAACTGGCAATCAGAACATCGTCGCGCCGATCGAGCTGGAGAAGCAAAGCTGGCAGGAGTTCGTCACGGTCGTGCTAACGCGACCGGTGAGGATGTTTTTGTTTGAGTGGATCGTCCTTTTCAGCTGCCTATATCTGAGTGTGGCATACGCGATCTTCTACATCTTCTTCCAGGCTTATCCAATCATCTTCCAGGGTACCTACGGGTTCAACGCAGGCGAAGAAGGCTTGACATTTCTGCCTATAGGCGTCGGGGCATGCCTAGCGGGCGGCATCTACCTTTACTGGGAGCATTACCTCGAAAAGGCGAGAGCAATGTCATCGCCACCAGCTTGGTCGCAGCAAGAGGAGTACGTCCGCCTACCGATTGCGTTATTAGGTGCGCCATTGTTTGCCATCTCTTTGTTCTGGCTTGGATGGACTGCGAGACCGGATATACACTGGATCGTGCCAACCTTATCGGCGATACCCTTTGGCATTGGCTTTCTCCTCATCTTCATGGCTCTCATCAACTATATCGTTGATGCTTACGAAGTCTTCGCAGCGAGTGCCATGGGCGCAGCGTCATGTTCGCGAAGTATCTTTGGCGTGGTCGTGCCTTTTGCTGCCAAGCCAATGTACACGACTCTTGGCATTGCATGGTCTTGTAGCCTGTTAGGGTTTTTGAGCATAGTGATGGGCGTTGTGCCATTTGTCTTCATTCGCTACGGCGCGAGGATTCGTGCTAATTCCAAGTGGTGCCAGGAGCTGAAACGCAAGAAGGCGGAAAATGAGGAGAAGCAGCGACAGGTGGAAGAGCGACAGCACAACAGTAGTGTGTCAGCGCACCAGCATGTACATGCCGACCCAGAGAAGCAGATGTAGATACAGTTTGATATACATCGTTCTATGTCATGCCGCATCGGCTATCTGTCTCGGCTGCGACGAAGACTTGTGATAAGCAGTCTATAGCGCCGATCACTAACGTTAGTACTCTCATCAGCACCCCTCTCCTTGCTTGGCGAGACGACCAAGCGACGGCACATCTCCACGCCAACCTCTCTAGTTGCCAGCATGCCACACCGAGGATCTGGGTCTGCCCGTTTTTGGTTTTGTACCTTGCTCGGCAGCAGACCCGTGCATCCAGTCGCTGAGCCATATACCCTGTAATAAGGTACCTGCAGCGGCAGAATGGAGGTAACAATAATACTGTAACTGCATTCGTTGCCAGGAGGGAGACGATGTGCTCGTTCTGACTAGTTCTACTGCCTCTGTAATCATATCTTCACCTCAGCACATACCATCCATCCATCCATCCATCCATCCCTCTGTTGCCATCATCCTCCCGACCTTCATCGCTCCGACGAACGCCGCCACGAAACGATCCTCCCCCCCCCCCCCCTCACCCCCCAACCTGCTTGCTTGTGCCCGTCTCACACACCTGACGAAACTGAGCGGGGACATGATGATGTGTTGAAGAGTCGGACGAGAGAGACTGTGCAGTCGCTCAGGTGATGCTGCAGAGCCTTGCCAAGGCCGCAGACGGTGATGGACTTCGACCACACTTACAATGGGTAGGCCAAGTCTTCGTGGACAAGCCATGAGGGTCATCATTACTGTATTGATCTCGTGCTCATCAGTGCTGTCGATTGGAATTTCCCAAGTCCAACAGCGACCCCCACGAATGGAAATTTTCAGCACCAGACACAGACCTACCAGACGCCGAAGACTGCTGCTGCTGCCTTTCCATCGCACTTCAACGATGCCTTCACCACGCCTCAGATTCCCGCCTACGCCACGCCTCGGCAGCCAGGATACAGCGCCGTGACACCGTTGCAAGGACAGCAGCAGACGACCTCAGATATGCTGCCTAACAGCTACTATGCCAATGTGCAAGCCTCGGGAAGAGCGCTTCATCAGCCAGGCATGCCACTGTCTCAGCCAGCAGGATATCAGAATGTCATGGTCAGTCCAGGGTATGCTCACTCGCATGCGCCGTCTGTACAGCACGGGACAACAGGGATATCGTTCGCTACCTCGCAGATGCAAATGCAGACACCACCGCCGACGCGAGGGACATCTGTGAAGAAGCCTACCCCTCCCCAGCAGGTTGCCTTTGGCACGCCTTCGACCATTGCCTCTAGAAGGTACAATACTCCGCAGCAGCAGGTCCTCATCACTACCCAACAAGGACAAACGCAGGGGGGCCAACATCAAGCTTCATTGCAATTCCCCCACCTCCAATTTTCGCCTGATGTGTACAACTTCGCTAACAACATGGGAGCGCAATCCGCGCCAGTATATCCTCAATCGCAGATTCTTTGGGGACAGAATGGAAATCCTGCTGCTATGTACAGCCAACACCAACCTAGGTTGGATGACCCTTTTGCACCAAACATCGCCGGAGCTATGGCTTGGCCTTCGCAGCTAGTATCGCATAGCAATGCTCAGAGTGTGTCATTCAACATGCCGGCAATGACAAGCTTTCCTGTCGAAGCTCATATGGAAAGACCAGCTTCTGCTGCGCCGATGACGACTGCAGTTCCGCAGCTCCAGCCGGCTCCTGTCATGACTACAGCGAGCGTCGACCCATCACTAGTCTACAGTTCGCCGATACGTCCTGCGATGCCTTCCAATACGAAACTAAGCAAGCCGAGGAGTGCTGCGCCCGAGAGCCAGTCGCAACGCAAAGACAGCGGCAATGCTGAGCATCAACGCACAGACACCATCTCTTCAACTGGCACCACGTCAAGTACTGCTTCCGCGTCGCAATCTCTTCGACGAAGCAACACAACCGGCACTGCAAGATCGTCTAGTGCGCTCAGGACGGATAGTAGTGAGGCCTTGAACCGAAGCAACAGCACGTTGCAGCCACCACGAACATCATCACCCTTGAAGCGTGTCGGGAAGCTACCACTCGGCTCGATATCCGAGATCAAACGGACCACTCCACGTGCCTCCGTCATACTGACCGTCGATGAGACGGGTCGTGCCAGAGCAGTGACGCAGCAGCCGGAAACCGACGCTCCAAGCAAATCAGCGCTCGACAAGTATCAAGAACGATTTCCAGGACTTTTCGACAGCGACACGAGCGATGAAGAGTCGGACGAGGAAGAGGAGACACCAAGTCGGAGCGCGTCCTTCAACTTTTCAAGAGGTGAAGAGCGCAAGTCGAAAGTCGCCAAGTTAGATCCTCCAGTGGAGAAATTAGAACGTTTGAGCATACCTAGGTCTAGCTCGTCGGCGTCAATCAAGGTCACGCCATCAAGAGCTGCCCTGGCAGCTGCTGCGCAGCTGCGACGAGGTGGTAGTTTGCGTAAGCAGACTCCGAGTCGAAATGGTCAGCGTCGGGGCGCACATGCAGCAACGGCAGCGCCGTCGATCGATACTGCGCCTCTGTCCATGCCAGATTGTCGTCAGACGACCGCAGGGGCCAAAGACCCAAGTCTAAGCCCAGAGTGGCCTGGCAGCGCATTGGATGCGCACAACAGAAGATGGAGCATGATGTCGGTGTCAATGGAGCAGCAGCAGTCGATCTCGCCTGTTCAACAGTTCCTCGAAACCCCTTATGCTCAGCACGATCCAAGCCAAACCATTCAACCCAGTCCAGTGCTTATACGATGCGCCTGTGGCGTTTCGCACGATTGGGGACAAGGCCTGGTACAATGTGTCTCCTGCACGCAGCATTCCCATAGGGCCTGCGTTGGCTTAAGAAGAACAGCTTCACCACCTTCGCCGTTCACGTGCTTTCTATGCACTAAACCAACTTCCGTGAAAGTCGCCAGCAGTACACGATCATGAAACGATTTATCCTAGCTTCACAAGATACGAAAAATCTCCTGATGCAAGTCTTTCCGCAACGAGCCAGGCTACGGTTTCTTCCTCAGCGTTCGAGCGAGTCTCTGCTTGGAGGGCATTGTGAAAGAAAGCCCGGTGCCGTCTCTGTGGCCTTTGTGCCAGCCTTTTGTCTTAGCCAAGGCGTCTTTGGTCAGCTTGATGGCGAGACAATGATGGACGGATATGGCGAAGTATTTCTGACACAAAGCTCCTTTGTTCGGGCTTAATAATTGCATTGTAACAGATAATGCCAAATTAATATATCTTATGAGGGAGGGCCTGGCTGGCCTTGGTCCAACTTCGCGTTTCTTACCCCCTTTCGAATCCACCGACTACTTCCCAACTTCACTTGATTGCGGGACAATCGTGACACCTTTGCTTAACGACAGAGTACCTTCACCATACACAAGACTTCGGCAAGTAATAGCAGGATTCCAGGAAGCATTGTCAACACTGTTAGTATCATGAGCGCTGCGGATCGTGCGTCCTCTCGACGACGACACCGGCGGGACCTGACTGAATATAAGGACCTATCATGCGATGATATCGAAAGTCTTGCAGCCGTTCTCATGCCCATCACGGCTTCGTCTTCACATGGGACTGTGATCAAAACCATGATCAAGAACCTCCCCTCACATCTACGGAGCATTATTCCAATTGCCTCGGCTGCCTGCAAGATACACAGCAAGCTCAATCTGTTGCCAATCGATAGCCTGCTGAGGGTTATACAGCACGAGATCTCGCCGGCGGCGCTGAACAAGTGGATGCCCACTGGTGACATCGTCTCACTCGCGCTTCTGCAAGATCTCAACGCCATCTGGCTCACACCCGACGCGTTCCATCGCAGGTTTAACAGGTTTGCCAGCGCCGAGTGGACTCCAGCTTACACGTCTTGTACAGCTTGCCGAGTGAGTGAGATTGCCAATAGTCGCACCGCTATCATGACCCTAGGCGCCTGCATCATTGCCCGGATCGATTCTAGGAACTGGAAGAAATCCAAGCGCATTTATTTCTTCGAGCAGTGGCTGCAGGCATGTTCCGCATGGAAGACGTCGGACCACGATCTTCTAGATGAAATGTGGCTGCAAGCAGTTCAGCTGCAAGAGCATCTCAAGGCGACCGAAGTGCCCAAGACTCCCAGAACTGGCGACCGCTCGTACATTGACGCATATAGATCACGATCCGCAGCCGGGAGCTCGCTCGTATGTACGCCCACGTCTGGTCATTTCTCGATGATCGAGCACTATACCCCTCCAACGCCCACACCGATGCCACCAATGCAAACACAGGCCCCTGTAAGACCAAGCAGAGAAACTCTACAAGGGGATCATGTCGCAATCGCTAATGCATGGCTGCAGGGTACGCCTGCGACTTTCGACTCTTCCGGTACCACGCTGGCCGATGATCCTCCCCATCAGCAAGCCCCGATTCGTGTAAATACAGATGCTCCTGAGTCCGCGCACACCCCATTTGCAGCTCCTCATGCTCAACGACCTAGAGAGGTGACCATGTCTCGCCTCATCGAAGAACACGACGACGAGACGGCGGACTACGTGTCGCAGAGCCACGCTGACCTCACGCAACAAGACCTATTCCAGCATTCAAATAGTAGTCCCAACATCGCGAACGAGCTCTCCGACGATGGTGGTGGTGGTGGTGGTGGTGCCGAGCACTGCCCACATCCCGAGTCCATTCACAGGTTCAGAAGTCATGCTTCAGCGCCGCGGCCTGTGAGACTAAGCCAGCAGAGAAGAGCTCCTGTCCCCAGCTCTGTCTACTCCAGACGACAGAGCAGCGATACAATAGTACAGTACTCGCGACCTGAAAGTGGCGTTACTTTTGATGAGTCCGAGTTTGTCGACCTGTACCACCAGGACGGCCGCACCCTATGAGAGAGTTTCACGTAGAACGAGAGAGACAGAACTGTGGACGACCGGTTTGTTTGTTTGTTTGTATAGTGTGGATTCTTTTTATGTTCTGGTGAGGTGATGAAGAACGAATGTTTCGGCTCCCTTATCTCAGGATTGCCATTTTTGGGGAGGGAGGACTGAGTGCTGGACGGTACACGACAACACCGCACCCCTTGTGCCCTGCCCCCCCCCCNCCCCCCCCCCGGAAAGCACAAAGCGCTGTGCCTCGTTTGGTATCACGATTTTCAGCAGTCATCGACTTTGATCATCCCAGTTGACAGACTTTCAATCTCCCCCCCTCTCTCTCTTTACAATAAATCAAACTCGGAATCCGTCTCTCAAGCTCATCCACCCACAACCGACGGAAAAAGCCACAAACCTCACATCCAATCGTCTCTCCTCCCCCTCCCGACTTGTCGCATGACGACTCGCCACACGGCGGTGCATTAGTAGTAGTAGTAGCAGTAATCCGTTTCCTCCCTAACCCACCACCAATCAGTCGGAACACCAGCATCGAGCGCCTCGCTACACCATCTCGTCGTACGGCTCGGATGCTGCATCGACGATTCCTCCTCCTAACAACGCACAACGACGACGACGACGACGACGACGTTGCTTCTTCTGCTTCTTCTTCATCTTTCGTGCGGCGGGCTCTCGAGATCTTGATCACGACGATGCGCGTATTACGGATGGGGGGTGAGTTGGGCGGCGACATGAATCGTTGCCAGGTCGTGTTGCTGTTCCGGGAGTGGGCGACGAAGCCGAGGGCGTGGAGGAGCGTGTAAGGCATTTATTATTATTTTTCTCCTGGATATGTGGCTGAGCTGAGCTGAGAGGAAGGAGTGTTGCGACCAGCCCGGCTGCTGGGTGAGGGATATGATTGATAGATTTTCTTTATATAAAGGGGAATGAATGGTATGGTGATGGGTGAGAAGTGTTGCTGGAGCATGATTGCTGTAACGGTTTTTGTTCTTCGAGGAGGCAGTTGTTTGTCGTTCTTTGTGGGAGACGGTTTGATTAGTGCTATGTTGACACAAAATAAAAGACTCTTTAAAGGGGCTTTGTTACCGATGAGGAATCTTTGTCGTGAGACGTGCTTTATGTGAGAATGCTTATTCGCTGCCCTCGTATGAGATGAGCAAGAAGTTGCTAGGTCACTGCACGCTCCCCAACACCTTTTTACATATTGTATTGCGAGGAAGTGCCAAACATATACATGTGCCCTGATGCACTCGCTTGTCTGTCCCGTGCATGCAATCCTGTCCTGTATATACCGAGTCGCTGTAAATAACTCCATGTGGTTCCTGTACACGTATTGTGCGCTAGCTCGGGACGCCCTCGTAATCCCAGCCATTATCACCACGTCGCCGGCGCCGCTTCGACTGCTGCCTGTTACCAGCGCATTTGACACAGATCGTGAGTAATGCCAGCACAAACACGATGATACCGCCAACGACGGGCACCACAACCCGTCGTGTATCGGTCGCGTCTGGCCGATCATATGGGCAAGTTGAGTTCTGACCGATGACCCAACAATTGGTAGTGTCCAAATCATTGAAGTCAAGCCATAGAAGTGGCCCAGAGTCATCGTCGTGAGTAGCTTGATACCGCCGCCATTCGGATAGTAGGTGGGTACTTTCAAGTGCGGTCCTCGGAACATCGAATGTGCTATTGTCGCCGCAGGCAAGTTCGATACGGTCGTACGGCGAATCAGCGTTGGTGATTCTCCACACGTATGGCTCGTCGCCAGATCTACAGGCGCCGTAGTGCGATTCGCCGCAGTCCGCTGCTTGCCAGTATCCTGATGTGCTGTTCATGGCAGCGCAGCGGTAGTCATCATATCGTTCTGACGACGAAGCATTGATCGGCTGACCGGGAGCCCACGACCAAACAGCACTTTCGACGAATGCCAAGTACGGAGTGTAGTTCTCATCGGCAGTCACGTTGCTGAGCGTTGAGTTCAATATGGGCCCGATGCCACAGTATGTGAGGTTTCTCGCGTGCCGTACGATCGATGCCAGTGATGCTTCTGTGGGGTCGCTCCCGTTGAGACCGTACGTCGCCCACGATGAGTTGAGGGTCGACGGAGATGTGTCGTCGGCGTTGAACAAGCACCCACTGGTGATATTGCCATCTGATGAGAACGTGACTTGCTGGGGCACATCGAGGTAGTCCTGTGGGAAAATGTATGACTCGTCTCCGGTGAGGTTGTATTCGCTCATTTGCGGATCAATACTGCCAAAGCCCACGAGCAGTCGCTGAGCTGATCCTCTCTCAATGTAGTCCTCGCTTGGCCAGCCGTCTGGGGTGGACACTGTCGCGCCGTCATTAACCACCTTGAAATAAGCAGCGTTGGATTCCGCAGCAGCTGCAGCGACCCAACTGCGACTGGTCTGTAGACCTGATCGCTGCGTGCGAAGATCATCCGGAGTGTACATGTAGACCGACGCATTACGAGCAATGACTGAGCTCAGTAGTGTGCCGTTGGACGGCAGACTGTCCGCTGTGGGCTGCTCAGCAGGCCCTCCAGGGTCGTCGGCAGGTGACGCGGCATGCACGTCCAACATCAAGATCACACTCGTTGCATTCAGATCCGTCTCTGTGTCTTCCAGATGTTGAGACAGGACTCTGATAAGAAGTCCTAGATCTGCCTCCTGCGTACACCTATATGGACCAAAATCATACAGGGTACCACCACTGGCCGGGGAGATGGTCTCAACGGGCCCGTCAGGACCGACATACGATGTGGTTGTGGGACTCGCGGTCAAGGTGGTGGTGGTCAGTGATAAGCTCTCAATGCTCGAGGAGGTACTGCTCAGACCGGGCGGTCCGGCAGCATTGGTACTCGCCTGCCTCGCTAAATGTGCATTGCCTGCACTCAGGAGCTGTGTGCCTAGCTGGGTAGCAGTCTGCAGTGGGGTAGCTGCCACGCTGATGGAGGTAGTCACAGGCCCGTCGGTGCTGCCAAGTTCAACGGGACACAGACTCCATAGTTGACGAGAAGCGTCCCAAAACACGTCTGCGTCTATCCTTCGGAAGCCCAGTGCCAGGAGGTTGGACAAACATTGCGCTGCGGATCCGTCCGCGTACGTGCCATGTCCAAAACACGCGGCTGTAAGCACGACTCCAGGTTGAGGGACATAGTTCAGCGGGATGCTTATAGAAAGGTCTCGTTGTGACTATGGAGCGAGGTCAGCACACGTGATTATGCCGAGTCGTCGCGACATGCATGTCTGTCGCTGTAGCACGATACCGTACCAGGAAGGGGACAAATCTGTTCGTCTGTTGTGTTGCCGCCCCAGCCACGGGTGTATAAGACATGCGGTCGTGTACAGTGTCGGCAAGGCACGTCGAGAGTCGGATCGCGCAATACCGTTACGGCATGTTCGTTGATGTCACTGCGGCGGGAGGACTTTCTGAACGTCGGTCGATGGAGTTGGACCTTCGAAGGCAGGAACGGTCGTCGTCTCCGCTCACATCCCGGCCTTCCCGCCCGCAGCCGCAGAAACTATAAATATATAATACTACAGTACGTACTGCTGATGATGATGATGGTACACCACCACCTCCAAGAACTTCCTGTCACGGCCGAACCTGCTGCATGTTGTACTCAGCAACCAGTCGTGGGCGTTTGTCGAGGAGCCTCCTCATGAGGCTCACATGACCGGCACCATCAGTCTCCTGATTCATCAGTACGTTGAACAACAACAACAACAACAACAACAAAAATGAGCAACACCCGTTCGTCTACATACATACATACTGGTTCATCGTCTCCATCATCATCATCATTATCATCATCATCATCACCATCACCACCACCACCACCATCATCATCATCACCGTCATCGTCAGAGCAGCATGCTCGACCTCGCGCGACCTCCGACCAAGGAACGTGGTGGCGGAGCGCCCGATCAGGCCTTCGCAATCTCCCCGACTCACCAAAAGCGGGCGACCCGTCAACCAGATCCTTCTCCTGAGCGCAAACCCCTCGTGCCGCATCGAGCGTTTGTGGCGTTGCGCGTCCGCAAGCAACGGTGCCCGCACCACGGCTCGACGGCGGACACCACCACCAGCACCAAAGCTCGAACTAAATAAATAAGCTCTTTCAACGGCTGCGTGTGTGTGTGTGTGTGTGTTTGTGTGAGACGACCAGGAGAGAGGGGAAAAAAACGTGCTATGATATATGCTATGAAAAGCAGCAGCAATTTCTTTATGCTCGCCATGACTCTGTTGACAGCCGGTGGGGGAGGCAAATATAGCACAGCGCCAGGCAAAGTATGATGTTTTTTTGGGGCACTATGGCTGCTACGTAATGCGCGAAGGCCTGCGTATTGTTGTTGAGTGAAAAAGCAACCGAGACATGTCGCAGTCTCGCAATCCAGGGTATCTATACGCGTAGGTATGGAGACGAGCAGTAAGTAATAATGAGTGAGGCACATTGGAAAGGTGACGACAAATTGCCATGCTCAATTTGACATATGCATGTTAACAGTTCGCTCGTGCTCTCTCTGGCTTTCTCTCTCTCTCTCATATGACGTACAAAAATGCTGTGAGCGCTGGTGGCTCCAAAGTACTGTCTCTCTCCAACGAATTCCCAAGAGGCTGTAATAACCTGCTCTCCCGCTTCAAGAAAGGCTGCTTCCTTCTTCTTCTTCTTCTTCTTCTTCCTCCTCCCGGATATTCGCTCGAACGCTCATCACAAAGCAAAATGATTCAAAGCAAGGATGGGTATAAAAAAGTCCCCGCTCCCCAAACGCCTCCCTAGTGCAATCCGCGCTTACAGACATTACAATAAGGTATAGACAAGAACAAGAACAAGAACAAGAAGAAGAAGAAGAAGAACAAGGCGTTAATCATCGTCTAGTGTGTCAAGTTGGAGAGGCTCATTTTATCTCGTGGCGAATCGTCTGGTGATGGTGAATCGTTGTTGATGGATGCCTTTCCCTCCGGCATATGACTAATGCTGGGAAGTTGCATGTTTGCTGGCGTCGATGGTACCTGGTTGTGCGTTGGGTATGCTGAGTGCCGGCGCTGGAGCTGTTGGGCCTGCATCGAGTAGTTCTGCTGCTGCAGCATCTGGTGCTGCTGGTGCAGTGGCGAAGGCTGTCGTGGTTGGGATGGAAGGTAAGCTGTTGGTGTCGGCAGAGCCTGTGGCTGTGGCATGAAGGGCTCCTGGAGCATTGGCTGTTTTCTCATCTCTTCGTAGCCGTGCATTGGCATCTGCATGTGAGAGAAGTCCGTTTCCTGCGCGAATGATCCGGGCACACCTAATCTGAGCATTGGCGCAGAGGATCGTCGGCGCTCATCACGAGCGCAAGCAAGAGGTGGCAGCTCGACGGACGATGGTCCATGATGAGGTGAACGGGCTGAAATGGACGACCCGCAGTCGGACATGAGCGAAGGGGCACCATCGGCAGACATCTGAGAGAAGGCTGATGGCGACGGCAGTGGCGCTTCGATCATGCGGCCAAAGGCTGCTACATTATGCGGGATCTGCATGTGTTGCGGGTGACCGTGGCCGGGATACATGGGATGAGCAAAGTAGTGCTGTGGCATGCCGAATGGTTGATGCTGGATTGCGGGTGGCAATTGTTGTTGCTGCTGCATCGATGGTGGCAGGTGCTGAATCTGAGCATGATGATGACTCTGGACATGCTGCTGCCGGACCTCGAATTCCTGGCGACGTGCTTGCTGGTTGCGTCGGCGGCGGTTCATGCCTCCATTCCACCAGTTCTTCACGGCATTGTCGCTGCGGCCACGGAGCCTTCGAGCGATTTCTGCCCAGCGTTTGCCCATCTCTGCGACCATCTGCTCGATGAGCACACCCTCTTCCGGCGAGATCGGATCATGGTTGAGATTTGGCTTCAGGTTTTGGTGGAATCTTTCTCGACATTGCTTCGGGGAGCGCGTTTGAATGGCCGTTGATATCCTGACCCAGTTATGTGCGCCATGGACAGACACCAGATGGATGAGAAGCTGGTCTTCCTGCTGCGACCAAGGACCGCGCTTATGCTGAGGCATTGTAAGTACTGATGATGGCAATCGGTCCTAACAAGTCTGCAGTGAAGGCGAAGCTGTTTAGGGTCAGCGATGCTAAGACACAACGTGATCGCCCGCGAAGGGGGGAAACGTTTTGACGAACCTGCTAGGCTGCTTAGTGACAGCCGTTTGTATTGCGACAGAAGACGGTGCTGAGGTGTAGACGCAAGACGTTGCTGGTCTGAGGTGAAGGTGAAGGCCCGAGAGTTATATCAACGCGCAGCAGCTCTGAGAAGGGCTAGTGTCCAGGGCCAGATGAGGATAGGTCGATCAACAAGGTAATTAGAATTGGGAGAGCTAGTAGAGCATAGAGTTTCGGGAGGCCGATGCACGATAGGACGAAGCGAAGCGTCGCAGTTGAACCAGTAGTCGAAGTATAATCGCCGGCCGGTGGAGATAGTGAGGGGCTTCGCACGCTTTGTATGAGAGTCGCATCGACAGATCGCTGTCCGGAGCGCCAGCACGGTGGCTGGGAGCAGGATGTGTGTTGTTGGCGGGAGATGAAGTCCAAGTTGGCAGAGATTTGAATCGACGGCAGAAGAACAGCGGGCAAACAACAGTATACCTTTCTACCTACCACCGGTAACAGTATAGCGACGTGCCGGACGAAACCCAGGTAGGTGACATCAAAAGCACGGCCCCAGGAGCCAGTCTGATGGACCATCTTTGGTGGATGTCGGTGCTTTACAGGGATGAGCGTGGATCTGAGGGTGATAGCAGGGACTCCCATGCGGCTATCTGCATCCTGCAACTCACCGTCCCACGCCGCATCTGCCTTCTCTTTGCACACCCTCGCGACATAGTCAGTATATGCATCGACAACAGCAATGTGATGGCGTCGTCCACGGTCTCGAGTCGATAGTGAAGCGAGTATCTGCGGGCCCAACGTCCTGTGTTGTCGATCACCACTGAAGAGAAAGGCTGTGTCCCTGAGGATTGTCCTGCATCCTTCGGAGCGGATCAGCGGCAGGGCAATCGGCGGCACCCAAAGGATGTACACACATCACCAAGCACAAAGGGCTCCATACCACGTCTGAAATGCCAAACAAGCGAAGGCGCGCGCACACACACACACACACAACAACGCCAGGACAGGCCATATCGCCGCATGCACCAGATCGTGGTATAGCTCGGAGCCACACGACTCAACCGAAGGTCGACGAAGTATGTACCCTGGGTCCAGCCGCCAAGAGCAGTGGTCCTTCTGGCTGTCAAAACCTCCAACGGGCATGATCGCGGGCCAAGTAGTAGTGATGAGAGGCCACAAGCTGCAAACTGTGCGCGGGAAGTCTACCGAGAACCCTCGTTGCTGCTGCTGCTTTTAGGGCGTTGTTACCCCCCCCCCATATGTACAGACGTTTACTGTTTCAACTGCGCACTATAAGCCCTGTCGAACCTGTGGGAATGCACATCTCATCTCGGGACTCATCCATGAGCGCCTGCGGGGGTGGTCGAGATAGTTTCTCTCAAAGGTCATGTCTCGAACGGCTTATGAAGATGTGCCGTCTTGCAGCGCTCGAGTCGAGCCATCACAGGTACTCTCAGTGGGCTTTTACATCATGCGAAGCGATGGACCATGGGCGACGGTATGGCGGTGCCAGCAGCAACTTCAGCTGTGGCAGATCTCACCGATCGCAAATTTTACTCATCATCTGGGGGCATTGGTACTCGTGCTTGCGTGCAAAAAGGCACGACTCGTTGCACTGCCGGGACAGTAGTATGTATAGATGATGACCTTGTCGCAGTGTAGCTATGCATGCCACATGCTGCTGCATTGTCAGAAGGGATTTGAGATTCTTCTCTGTGTTCTGGTCATGATCCCTGCGAGAGAGCCAAGCATCACGTACGCTTGCAAGGGTTGTCGGTTGTTTTGCCCGCTGCTGCCCGTGTGGAGAATGAGGGCATTGTTCGGGATGAGGTCTGTCCTGGTGAGCTGCAGGCCCTCCGATGAGCTGGGAGGGCTTCGAACTCTCGTCATCAGCAGCAGAACGCGCTCCTGCACTTGTGCACGGGCTGCTTCCGTTCGGACATGTGGACTGAGACATGGCAAAAAGTATGCTCCTGACGAGCTCTAGTCCCAGGCTCGCCATGACACTTTTTAAAGTTCTGCGTTATAGGGGATGACTGCTCGAGCTTTGCCGTTCACTTTGACCAGCGGTCTCTATCTTCTGAATCGTTGCCGCAGCAGCGTCGAACGAACCAGCAGCGCGGGGGGCAGTAGTTCTAAGGTACGACTGCCAGGAAGATCTTCGTGGGTCGCTTGGTCGCATCATCTGCGAACCAGTCCCGACCCTGGCTCGGACGTCCGCATACCAACAAACGGTAGATCGCCTGCAGGCGCTTGTTTGGAGCAGATTCATCACCAAAGCTAGACCCTTCCGAGCGGAAAGAAGCGAGAAAGTCGACACCACACATCTGGATAGCCAAGATAGACTCGATCTGACGCACGCACGCGCCTGATGCCGCCCGCGACGAAGCATCCACCTGCATGGGTGTCATGTTTGTCCCCCGGGGGAGTCTCCTTGCAACGACCATCCATCGAAGGATTCAACCTTTGTACTTCGTCCTCAACACTTCATGTAACGCCGCATGGAGGCACCAGGCCTATGCAATGCCTCATGATGCTAGCACCTCTAGGTACATGTATGTATGGATGTATGTATGTATGTGTATACAGTATGGCATCTCAACATTCCACACAGCAGCAGCCAGCCAAGTGCTACGGCTCGGGCCGCTTCCAGCAATAGAGCGGGCTCCTGCTTGGAGCTTGCACAACTTGGTGGAATTTTTAGCGCTGAGGTTTCGTCCCCTCCATCAAATAGTGTTTCTGATACCTCCTAAAGCCGCCGCGTGGAGTCTCTGCCAGCTTTCGACCCTGGCTCGCAAGTCCTTTGCATTGGCAACACGAATGACATGTAGCAAGGTGGTGGTGGCAGCAACAATCTCTCCGTTGCCGACAGCTCGCTTCGAGGGCCGCATGCGCATAATGCTACATACGCACCTCCTCCATCGTACAACGCACTGGGACGTATAAGAAACTCGTTGGCCCCCCATCTTCTAATGGTAGTAAGGCAAGGCACTGTCTGGACTCTGCATCGCTCAGTAATGGTCAGGGCCCCCGGGACAGGGATTTTCAGGGAGCACAAAAGAACATGGTTTTGATCATGCCATGTCATTGGCGGGCTCGTCTTCGTCGACGGACAGACCGTACAGATCGGGAGGAAACGATCGCGCTGTACTACTACTCACGAAAAGGCTCCCTCTGAACCCAGACGGTACACGACGAACGACGACGACGACGACGTCAGGCATATCGTTTCAGCACCTGGGCCTGCGACACTACTTGTGCTTCATATATAGCTCGGCAGAGCTCATCAACCAGGTTGGCATCTATAGATCGAGCTAATCCAGATCGAGCAAAAGCAGTAATATACGTATTGTGGCACACACACCTTTCTCTTGCCGGTCGCACAGTGCTCCCTGTCACCCAGTCGGCATCCAGATTAGTACATGCTTTCCGATCATTTTGATTGATCCTACTCCGCGTACAACAAGTTTTTTCCCCCCATTCCGTCATCCTCGTCGGAGCAGGGGGAGCAATTTGGAATCTCTCTCCACCACCGGGCTCTGGGACCGGCTTGCCGAAGTTCAGGCGCTCTTTGCCTCCTCCTCCTCCTCCTCCACAACAAATGCAGCAGACCCTGGCTTCAGGCCTGCTTGTCCGTGCTTACTTCCAGGCTCGTAGTGATGGCTACTATTATTGTTATTATTATGATTATTATTGCGGATGAGACTGGTGGAGGAAATCACTACCTTCCGAGGCTGGAACCGAGATGCGTGAAAAAGTGTCGGGGACGAGTTGGACTGACAAGCAATAGGACCAGCCATAACGAAAACGGATTGATCAAGCTATTCAAACACGATGCTCTATGGACGAAGCGTCCACATAGGGGTATTGGAGGTAACGACCGCTTGCACACAATCGCCAGCCAGAATTGAAGCCAGACACCAACCGAAAACACCTGTAACACCCATCGCGACGGCGGCTCAACGCCGTAGTCATGCTCACGATCCTCCCGCGCCACGAGGGATGTGCTCCAACCAAATGTCGCCGCCCTTCCCTGCGACCCAATGCGTCCAAGCCTCCTCGTAAGCATCTTCTAAATCCCTGACCCACCTTCTAGTATCGAACAATGCGCTGTTCCATCTTGCGTGAAAGAGCATCTTTCTCAACTCCATTAATCGGCCCACTCCAACGCCATTGCTACCACGCTTGTAGGAAAATGTATTACCAAGCTTGATAGCTTTTTCTTCATAGTCTTCTTCGCTCGCCGCAATGAGTTCTTCCGCAGCGCGCTCCCCTTCTTCTCCCTTGGGGAGAGCTCCCTTGAGGATGCTGGCAGCCATGCGACTGCACATCTTGTAAGCATAGCGCGGCAAAGTCAACAGTGGTGT
Source organism: Exutisphaerella laricina CBS 326.52 (assembly GCA_000504385.2). Lineage (NCBI taxonomy): Eukaryota > Fungi > Ascomycota > Dothideomycetes > Mycosphaerellales > Mycosphaerellaceae > Exutisphaerella > Exutisphaerella laricina. The sequence goes on from KZ106743.1 coordinate 156,022, forward strand.
TCCGCTCCAGAGCACATCTGCTGCGGTGGTGTGGGCATTGCATTCAGCCGTGTCGAGGACGAGGTCACAAACACGTGCGCGCGAAATATGGAGGTGCTTCGGCGCGACATCTGTGAAGATGACGCGGGAGGCGACATCTGATCCTCCCCATTGTCGAGCTGTGGCAAGGAGGTTCGATTCGCCGAGATCCGGGAAGCGAAGTAGCCACATTATGGCATTAGGTACGAGAGCGAGGATGCGTAGCCATGTCCTGAACGTCGTTGGCTCGATCTTGTAGAGCTGGTTGAAGTTCCCGAAGATGATCGTGTCGTCAGATATGTTGGGAAACAGCTCTTTACGCATCTCCCATCGTCGCTTCTGCTCCTCCTCCCAAGAAATATGCTTCTGGTGTGCATCGGGTGCACTTTGTTTGTGATCACAGCAGAAGAAGGTATCGCGGCAGTAGATGATATTCTCACTATACACCCAGTCATCATCGGAACCACCACTATTCTCGTCCACAAATTGATCCTCAAGGTCAACGTTGCGACGCCATGGCCGTAACGTGTCCGGAGGAACAGCTGTCTGATCCGCTAGCAGATAGTCACACCACTCAGCGCCAAGCGTACCAGCGAAACCCATGAAGGACATTTGTATGGGCGCAGGCCGGGCAGCAAATACCTCGTTGCGAGCTCCACGTGTATAGCCATTCAGGTTGACCAGTATATGAATTCCATCGTGGACGATCTGGTTGACCAGCCTCTCAGCCGACCAAGAGCTGGCGTCATGAAAGACTGGCGCCTCCTTTTGAATCTGCTGACGATGCATAGAATTGTCGCTAGCCGTGGTAGCGTAGCAGTACGCTTCGACACGACGAGTGTCATGGAGGCCAAACACAGACTGCATCAGATGAGCCAGAGGATGATTATTGAAGTCGGAAGAAACATAGCCGACACGAAGATATGGTGCAGGCGGCTTCGGTGGTGGGTACACTTGTTTTGGGAGCCAAGGAGAGCGAAGAGTCGAGACCGAAATGCGTAGCCCGTTCCGTTGTGAGATGAGGCGGATCTGCTTAGCGGACATTGGGCACGTAAACGTGTGAAAGGGTAGAACCGTAGGCGCCGTAGGTATCGCAATGGTAGCAGGCAGCTGAGGCCTGTCGTAGCTGGTTGGCGTGCGTTGTTTCCGCCTCACGTAGAGGTCTCGATACCAATGCCAACCAATGCGCTTTGTTGCACGCTCAACCAGGCGCGTCACGCGAGCACCTTCCCACTTCTTGCCAGCCCAGGCATTTAAGGTTTTACGAAGACTGCGCTCCCTCTCTTTGACATCTTCGTGTCGTCCGTCCAGTATAATGACCTGCTGCAGTAGCGCTTCCAGCAGTGATGGTGTCAACGTTCCACATCCCCAATCCTGGCCGTCTGCGAGCTGCTTCGACACAATGTCAACCACACGCTTGATCCAGCCGGAGCTCGATGCGCCTGCTTGGCTGGCATCGAGCAGCATGCCTTCTGCATCAACATGCCACCTGTCTCGCTTTCCGCCGTCTTCAGCAATGCCGCCTCTACCGTGCCAGCTGCAGACAGAGTTGAGAGCATTGGCCAAGCCACAGACAGCTTCAGCAAACTCAGGACTAACGTCAACGGCTCGCCTGTAGTAGAGAATTGCATCGCTGATTCTGCCTTTGTCCTTGACAGCATTGGCTAGATTCGCCAGCGCGATGTCGAATTTGCCATCACACTTTACAGCACGTTCGTACATATTGATCGCCGCATCGAGCTGGCCTATGTCCTTGAGAAGGCTACCTAGGTTCGTGTAGAGATGTGCATGATGCTGGTCGAGCTGGAGGCCATAGTTGTAGTACTGTAACGCTAATGCGATGCCGCTGCCTGGCACGACACCAGGAATGTCGGTGCGTGGACGAAGGTGTGCTGATGGCGCCGGTTGTTGAACACTAGCTAACAGGATCCCAACATTGTTGGCTGTCGAAGGGCTAGGCTGGAGGGAGAGGGAGAGATAGTACAGTGCCAGAATATCGCGAACCCCATGAGCCATAGGTGTGATGCCGGTCGAGCGACTTGCATTAGACATGCCATCCTGAAAGATCTTGGCGAGCGACAGCAGAGAGTTGCTGGTTGTCGAGATGACTGCTTTGCGGCCTAAGCTCTGAGGCCCACCAGGAACATACTTCAAACCTGGGAGTTCTCCGAATTGCGGGAAGCATAGTTTGGCGGTGGCAAGCGCTTGTTCCGGCGAAAGAAGCACAGGCTCAACAGTACGTGGGTCAGCTGATGGCGCGCTGGGCGAGACGACTTCCAGAATATGTTTAACCAATGCCTGAATACAGTCGAACTTTCGTCCTGTAGCGATCATGACTGCATCTTCGAACGCACGTGCTGCACCGCCGTTGTCGCCGAGGCCGTAGAGCATGTTGCCCTTAGCGTGTATGAGCGCAAGGATACGACCAGTGTCGGAGCCCGGCACCGCGAAACCACTTGATGCGAATCCAGGCTCAGATGCTCCGGCTGTGTCTTTGCATTCCGTGTTAAGGCTGTCTGGGTCAGCATCGAAGTCATACAACATCTTATCGGACAGGTCGGACGCGCATGGCGAGCGGCCGCCTGCCGAGGATGAGCATTCACTTTGCCGATCATACACTTTAAGTGTGTCCGGGTTCTTTGGTTGTCGCAATGTACGCTCGACGTACTCGATGACCTTGATTGCATCTCTGCTCCTCTGATCGTTGCATAATAGACCCACGAGGTGCTCCACCGCTTCAAAATGGCTGGGAGCTGCCTTGAGCACTTGCATCCAGTGCTTTTCTGCTTCTGCTCGCTGCCCTAGTGCCAGCAGCGTTGCAGCCAGATTAGATGTTGCCTCGAGATGTTTCGGATCTCGTTCCAAGACCTTGGTATACCAGCGCAGGGCCTTTTGATAGTCCCCGAGACCATAGGCAAGACAGCCGCCCAGGTGCATGCCATCAATCCACTGCCAGTCGGTCTCTTGGCATAGCTTCGTTATATAAGACAGAGCAGTGGCTGCGCGAGAAGGAGGTGTGCCGTCACTTGGCAGTGGCGACACTATTGATGATATCGAAGAACCTGTCGAACGGCGCAGTGTTCTATGTCTGTCAGTGGGATGGGCGAGCTGCACGCCAGAGTCGTGTGAGTGACGATGTTGTTCTTGATATGCTCTCCTTTGATACTCGTTGTCGACAAGCTGAACGCCGCTTGGCGACCATACTGAGGATGCCCTTGCTTTGAAAACGTCGTTATCGTTGGAGGAGCTGTCAGCAGCGTGGTCGGGTCGTGACGACTGGACCGGCGAATCGTCATCACCAAGAGGCTGTACGATGGTTGAGTCAGTCTTTACCTTTGCAAGTTGTAGTGACGACCCGGTCGAGGACTGTCGTGGAGGTCTGGGGTAGAAGCTCGGTCTATGTGGAACGTGTTGTTGCCCGTGTGCTTGCCTATGATGTTGATGTTGGCGCCTTGTTTGGTGTATGAAGCCGAGTAGATCTCTATACTGCTGCAAAGCCCAGGAGAACGTTCTATCACGCTGTTGGCCATTGGGAGAATATGACCCGAACTCCTCTTCTATGCTCGGACCATTTGTGCATAAGCCTTGAGAATATGGTAGTGGAGCCGCGGCTCCAATAGCTGCATTTTGGTACGCGTTGATTGGACGAACTTGAGCGAGAGGGCCATGTGGCGCACCATATGCGGCATGCTGTCGGCTTGAATGAAAGTTAAGAGCAGGTGAAGGATATGGGCTCGGACTTGGCAAGGGTGTCCACGAAGCTTGTAGCGACGGCGGTTGTGGTTGTGGTTGACGTTGTGGTTGTGGTGGTTGTGGTGGTGGTTGTTGTTGTTGTTGTTGTTGTTGTTGCCACAGGTGAGCTTGATGAGCTAAATGTGAGCTGGGCAACGAGCTAACAAAGTTTGCCGGATGGTGATAGAAGCGCGGATCTCGAACTGCAGCAGGACGATACGGCACAAACGTGCCGTCTGGGTAATATGGTCCGTATGGTCCAGTGCCCTGACCACCTGACGCTGTTGGGCCTAAATACTGGAATGATGGCTGAATGACGCTCGGTACAGTCTGTCCATAGTATTGCTGTATGTTGTGATGCTGGGCGGGTAAGCCTTGGTAGAGCATCGAGTCCATGACTGGGAACGAAGCCTGGGGTTGCGCAAAGTGGGCGGTCGGCCAACCCACGTTGCTCTGTCCAGTCCAGGATCCGAGAGCAGAGTTCTGTAGTTGCGAATGTGAGTGCTGCAGAAATGTGCGCTTGCCGTTAGAAACTGGAGCCTGTGTCAGTCGTGCTGCAGTGCCTTCGCTCAGTGGCAGAAGCTGATGCTTCAACGGTGGAGTGGAATAATCTGCGGAACCATCATAGCCAGCATTTAGGGTCCCATTGGGTGTTTTCCTTCGTAGGGTATTCTCTGCACGTGGAGTCCGCTCTCCGCCATCGAGTGAAGCCTCGCTGCTGTCCCTTCGTGAGCTGGCCTGATGAATGGGCAGCGCATATTGCTGTGTGAGGTAAGGCATATGATCGGCGGGCTGTGGTAGCGCGGGACTCAGCACTTTGTCTGTATATGTTGGGATATTGTTAGGAAGCGAAACATCGAAGCTCATCGTGGCGCAGCTCGTAGACGTTGTCCCAGCGCCGCAGGATCTAGCGCTGAGAAGGCCTGCTGCTCACCGACGAGGGTAGGTGGTGCCTATGCCTGTGCGGTCGCTTTCCACATCTGACACGCATGACATTCTCGCAGACTCTGAAGCATGTACTGTAGCGTCCAGATGCCCTCTGCACTGCTTCTTCGCTGCGAACTGCCCGCGTGACTGTTGTCTCTTCCGAGTCTGTTTCAAGCAGCTTCCCAACGATGCTGCGCCCTCTCCAGGATGAACCAGCAACAAGCGCACACAAGAAAGCGGCCAGCCGTCAACAGGGCACGAGAACGGATAGATTAGCTCAGGCCAACAGCAGACGGCCGTTCGCGCCCGGTGGGATGAAAGTCGAGCGGAGCGGGCACTTGCATCCACAAGTAGCAGCACAAAAAGTCTGCCGTGCCGCCGATGCCAGGGAGCGTGTATGCTCTCGGTGGGCACGCAGCGGGTGGGTGCCTACAGATTGTTCTCTGCGGTGCGTGATGCTCGCCGGGGACGTCGTGGCCCAGCTCGGGG